>WAAG01055777.1:1349-52724 GCA_013390105.1 Tichodroma muraria | reverse complement strand
TAGACCTATCCTTGTCTATTAGCAAGCAGGCACTTCCCCTCAAGTTGCTCTGAATTTGCTTGTCCTTCACTTACGTGGGGAAAAGGTTTTGTTTCTTTCTCCTGAAATTAAAAAAAAAGACCCAACAAGCAAACAAAAGATGTGAAGTCTGCTTGGTGGCACTGTTGTCTACAGTAGTAACTGTATTTGTTTCATAACTTAGAACAATTTTTAACCATTTTTAAATCTTAAGGAATACTGAGAAAATTACCTTTGAAATGAGAATGGAATTCATTAAAACATATTTTCTGTCCCATCAGATAAGTAAGCAATCATGGTTATGATTATTTTATGTTACCCAGTTAATAAAGTTTTGGTCTTGCCTGTCATCATCCCAGTAATTACTTTCACAGGCAATTAAATTTGTTGTGTTTTGCTGGTAAAGTTACTTGCTCGTTAAGAACAATTTAGTCCATTCCTTTCCTTTTATGTGCTGACTGTAGATGTATGTGAACCATGGAGAGTTGCTCTTTTGTGTTCATATTCATTTATCAAGGTTAAACTGTTTTCACTTTGCTAAGTTAATTTGTTCTGCTGATCAGTTAAGACATGTAGACCTTTTAAGATACAAACCAGAAGGCCCAAGTTTAAAATAGACGTGCCACAGAACAGGCTTGACTATATCAACCAGCTTGGATGCCTCCATAATCTTTGGCCACCATCCTGATAAGACCTGTGAATGTACTTTGCACATAGTGACAAGTTTTACTAAAGGCTCTGGGGCTGTGCACTCCGAAGTCTTTGCAGAGTTACAGCTTACTGTGTTATGTGGATGCTGTGTCACTGGACAAATGCAACTTTGAGCATTTGGGAGAATGTAAAAGATGTTAGGTGGAGAGACTGAAATAGTAGTATACAGCATTTGCAGGAAATACCTTGGCACAGGTCAAAGGCATCACTCAAAGTACATATTTTTCCCTCTTGCTTTGATTGTTTTGTCTTATGCTAGAAAGCCCTTCCCCAGGCCTGGCTCACCTGAGTTGTGCCAGTAGTTTAGTACCTAATTTTTGAAAGAGCTTAGCTTATCAGATGCTGATATCTAGTTCAAAGCACTCTGAAGTGATCTGCTCAGCACTTCTTTGAGGAAATGTAGGCACCTAAGTAGATGTTAAGTTCTCTTGGTAATTTAATTTCACCTGAATCTGTCAAAACTGATCAAAATCTTCTGGCCCAGATTGTCTTATGTTTGTTTGTGCAGGGTAGCACAGTAATATTATCTGGAATATGTAAACAGAAAACAATAAAGTATACCAGCTTGGTATACTTTGGTTATACTTGGTTGGTTTTACTTGCCTCATGTCACGGTGGTTTTTAACTAGAATGTTTAATCAATGTCATATTAGTGCCAACTTTCTTCCATTCATTTATTATGTGGGCATCCCTCACTAGGCAGGCTACTTGCATTGGTTCCTAGGCAACTGGAATAATATTGCTGCACGTGTGTGTCAGGCATTGATTGCCTTTGGGGCTTTTTTTGTGTTGTAAGTGAACATAGGCTAGTCCTTTTTCATTTTCTTTGTGTTCTGCTAAAGGCTCAGAGTTTGAAGGGCTTGTCTGTGATATTCACAGCTGAGCAATTCAGAAATGCTTGCAGACAGGCACATGTGCATTGTGTGGGATGGTGATCATGCTGGAATCCCAGGCAAGGCTTACTTCAGACAGTGTGGTTTGCTCTTTAGGGTTTTTTAATAGCCAGTTTACAGGTGGTTTAGTGTTTTGGATGCTTGATGAATGTTTAGCATCGTCTAAGGAAAACATAATGAATAATCCCTTTTCATCCTGCTTCTACTCTGCATGGCAGGAAAGAAGAAACTGAAGAGTTTAGTCAGTGAAGGGTTCAGCCCTAAATCAAATTCTTGCTGAAATTTGTTTCAAGGGATTACTCACTTGACCAAATGTGTGCAAGGTCTGGCACAAAGGAAGTGAGTTTTTTTTAAATGAAAAAATGAAAACTTATATATAAAATTAAAAAAGAAAGGGTGGTGGGTGAATATGCTGCAGTGAGACAGGGGAGCTCTTTGCCCTTCTCAGCTCTGCTAGGAACCCCTGGCTGACCTTGAGCAAGCCAGTTCACCTCTCGCTTCCTGTTGTGGGGTGGGAATGGTGCTATATGGTACAGCCAGCCCGTGTGCAAGGGACTGAAGGTATCCTAATGAATGTTGTTGCCTCCAGCAGCTTCATCTCACCTTTATACAGTCACATTGGTAAGTCTGTCAACCAGTAAGGTTCCTACAAGACAGAAAACCTGTCTTTCAGATGACATCCTGGAACACCTGTTGATCATCCCTGCTTCATTTTGTCTGTTTAAGGTGAAAGGTCTTTGAGGCCTCTTTGTGTTGTACTCCCTGCTTCAGGCACTTGATTCTGCTCTGGGCACTTAATGGTGGTTCAGTACAGAGGAGAAATACGAGCGTAATCAAATGGTTGTGCAGCATCTAGGATTACTTGAGTTATAATCCTGGGTAAAATAGATGGGAAGCATGAAAAGAACATGCCAGAATTTACAATTTACTAAATGTTGATATGTTTCAAATGCCCAGACTTAATGGGAGATACTAACATCGGGATTTCCTCAGCATACAAGGAATGATTATATGCTTTTAATATAGAAAGGCTTTTCTTTTGTAACTAGTAATGATAGTAATAAGAGCATTATAGTGCCTGTCTGGCTGTAGAGAGCTTTGCCCTCTTACACTTTCCAGTGCAATAGAAATTATTCAGAGGATTGAATAATTCTCTGCATTTTTTTTTACTCCATACAAGTAAAACATCCTTAAAACATAAAACACCCCCTAAAGTCTCAACAGAAATTTAGTTAGGTCAGGAAAGAGGAAATAAAAAAAAGAGAAAACACCAAAACAGAGAGGAAGCTATTTCAGCTGCCTTCTTAGAAGACTGCAAGTCTGTGTGAGAACAACACGCAACGTTCACTAAGTCTTCAAATACTGTTTGAAAAATAGCAAGATGCTATTAATGTGCAGTGTCACAATATCATTCATTAAAGAAGGAAGCATGAAAGGCCTGAATGGCTATGGGCTCATCAGCTTATTATCAGTGGTGAATAGCATTCTCACAAAGGATGTAGGGACTTTTTGGCCTCTGGACAAAGAATAAGTCAGGATTCAGAAATAGCACCTGAACTATGAATTACCTAGGACAGCAACAAGGGTTAAGGGTAAGATAAGTAAGTGGAGTGAACAATTAAGTGGGCCTTTTATAGGCTTCAGAATATATTTTATTTCTCAAGAGAGAAATAAATATTTATTTTATTTCTCAAGAGAAATAAAATCATTTTGATATATGAGCCTTGAAAACAACAAAAAACCCTATGAAAGTCACATGTGGTGATAAAATTAGATCTCAGGATTAACTATGAAGCAATCTGTTTGTGTTTGTAATATTCTAAAAAGGAACATAATGTTGGTGGAGTTTTTGGTATCACTGGAGAATCTCTCACAGTGAGGTTAGAAATGGTCAACCAGTCAGCATTCCAGGGCCAGTTAAGACTCACTGTGTTTGATATGAGGGAAAGCAAAGCTGTGTGGGTAGTTTGGGGTAGTATAGCTCCACCACTTTAAAAGGAGTAATTTTCTAGTTGCCCAAAGGCAGAGCAAGATCAGCACTGTCCCCCTGCCCTGGTGACTTACTTTGTCAGTGAAGGGGCACAAGCATGCAGTGAAGGCTGATATGGGTGTCCTCTCTACTTGTTACTGTGCAGAGCTAGAGGCAGCTTTGTCCTCCAACTCGGAGCACCCTGCCTCCAGGCTGCTGCTTTGTTGTCATCTGCATCCCTTGTTTGGGCTCAGCCTTCACCAGAGAAAGCAGAAAATAGGTTTTCAGACTAGCAGTCGGGGTGGGGGTATCAGAATGGGCCAATGATGGCAGCAGTGGGTGCCAGTGCAGCAACTGTGAGATCAGGGCTGGCTGTTTGCTCTGCCTCTGCTTAGTGGCTGACAGTGTGGGGTCCTGGGCAGAGCTTCAGCTACTGCACCAGCTCTAATGAATAACAATTCAGGTAGTTTTTCTCTCTGTTTTGGTTCTGAGCAATAGGAAAAAGTTTGTTAGTCTTTTCCACTGACCTTATTCCTGGAAGATGAATTCGTATTAATTTGAACGCTATCAGTTTTTGTTTGCCCTGCTGATGGCCTTTGACTTGAGAGAGCAAGTGTGCTGCCTCCTCTCTCATCCTGCTCAATCCATTTCAGCAGCAATTTCTGATAGGTTTTTTCATTTCCATGCATGCTGTAGAGAAATATTGGACTAGCATAGGGAGTGGCGATGTGAGAGCATGAAATTACACTCCTCATCAATCATTACCCTCTAGCAACTTCCAGGGCACTGTAAACCGCTGACTAACAAGGGAGAATTAGCTTGATAAAATCACCATTAGTGTCAGTTCAGAGTGGTGTAAAGTTTTAAAGACACTGCTGCCTTCTGTCTCTTCTTTGTCATTGGTGTGTCTGTTTGTGGAGATCCTAACCCAGGCAAAGCACGTAAGCACACTTAATGGAAGGCAGATCAGTAATCCCAAAGAAATCAGTGGGATATGAGTCCTAAGCATGTGTGCACGTGTTTCAGGATAAGGGCAATAACATACTCTCTGAGCACAGAAATTGTAAATATTTCTGCATGAGCCGGTTTCTTGATTCAAAACCAGATTTAGACTGTAGCTGGACTGAGAAATCCAACAGTCAAGTTTTACTGCAAGAGAGCACGGAAGCCAGTAGACATACTGCTTTATACTTAGCCTTGTTCACGTACCTTTTCTTACTCATATTTGAGTTTTATCAGTTTATGCTAGTTAGAAATGTACCTCCTTAAATCTCTGCATAGCCTTCTCAAAGCTCTGCAGTTATGAAAATGCGGGCCATGTTTGGACCCATTCATAAAACTTCAAATGCAGCCAGACCAGGAATAGTTTTTTTAAAAGTTCCAGGTGGGATTTAGCCAATATAGCTAACAGGTTGTGTTAGCTTATGGACTTCTCTCAGTATTGTCAGACTGCATGCCTTATGGCTTCTTACTTTTTGGGGGTTTCTTTCTTCACATTTTCAATTTTTCTTCACAGTCTTGAAGACAAGAACGTCTATGAAAAATAGGTTCAAAGCAAATCAACAAAAAGCCTCACTAAAGTTATAACAATGGGCACTTGGATTCTTATATAGTCATTTGACTGCAATAGCTACAAGAGAGGAAAAAAAAGTGCAAGGCATTTCAAGATGTCCTACAGAATCACCAAGGGCGACCAACACCCGTTGTTTGTATTTCAGGATTACTCTAAAGTTTCATGTTCTGTTGCTTTTATTATTTGATTATCCAACTGAAATCTTAGACTTTTACCTCTCACAGTCCTCTTTTTGCTTTTTCCTTTGGTTACAAAGCTGTAGTGACAACTCATCACTACAGATAGTTACTTGCATTGAAAGGCTGAGAATGTCCAACTGTTCAGTTGCAGCCCACTCATGATCGCCAGATGTTTCATTGCTCAACATCAGTCTTCATCTGGGGCTTGATCTGCTGTGACGTTAAGTTCATTGCCTCACAATGCCCCAAAAGTGAACCAGTCATCTTGTTTGAGCAGTTGATTTGTTTGAAGTCTTAATGTCACATTTAAGAACAGAATAACACAGCTTTGAATGCCAGAAGCATAGCACAATGTATTGATCAGTTGATCAGCATAGATCAGTTGTGTTCATCTAGTCTACTCTTCCACAGGACACGGGGCAGACAATATCGCTTATCTCTGTTTCATTTTTTACTTTTGAAATGACAGCTTCTCCTGCTGTTGAAGTGGACTGTTCTTTACTCTTTCCAGAACAGCTGACCACAGGAGCTTCAATGAGAAATATGTCTTATCATGGCTGTTGCAAATCACAGAATCTGTTTCTGCAAATGCTGAAATATACCTTATTGGAAAATAATATGGTCACTCCTCATTTACAAACAAAGCAGGACTTATCTTTCATAAAACAAAGTGAGTGTCTTTTCAGTGATATACCTGAATACTAGTTATTAAGAAGATAAGTATTAATGCTTCTAAAAGCTTGTCTGTGAAGTAGAAGTGCTGGGACTGATTCTCAGCAACTGCAAAATCAATGCAAGTCAATTTATTTTGGTGCTCCTGAGCAGCTTTACACGAGCAGAGGTGTGGCCATACCAGTGTCTTTTACAACACCACGCTAATGAAGCATAGCGCTCTTTGAGCTCCCAGAATGGTGTCAAGGAATACCTACTGCCCACAGCCCACGTGAAGCCCGTTGCATGCTCTGGTCCTATTTTGTGATTCAATTTTGACACTAATTTGTGTTTGCAGGTGTGAAAGCTGTGGTGCTGTCTTCCACTCTGAGTGCAAAGTGAAGGCTGTACCATGCCCCAGATGTGTGCGTAAAGAACTGCAGAAGAAGCAGAAATCCTTCTGGAGGCAACTGAATATGGATGAGAACTTCGAAGAGTCTTGCAACATGTTTGAATTGTCATATCAGAACACATGAGTTCCTTAATGCAGTGGCCAGTCTGAAGAAAATCCCTCTCCCAGCTGCCAGCTCAAGCAAATTCTCAGCTTAGACAGGCAGAAATTTTTTTGAAAAATATTACCTGACCTTCTTCATCTGTGAATAAGAGCTGCCAAAGTGGCCATAAAGCCTTGTTGGCTTTGAAATACCAATGGCTAAACTGCATTGAAGTCCAGCCGTTAGCTCTCATACAAAATGTGGTTTACAAGAAATGTTTTAGGTCTAGCTAATTAAGTACCCAACTTTCTTTTCCACCTCTGGAGAAGACTTTATCTCAAGGCAGAAAATATTTGCTGCCATGACCACATTATTTTTCATGTTGCTCATTTAGAATTGATGAATCATCTACTTATTTATGTGTATTATTTATTTATTAATAGCCTTGGCAGAGGTTCTGGTGAGTGTTTCACAGAACCCAGTAGAGCAGGAATTATTTTAAATCCCCTGTTTCCCCTGATATGGACATGTGGTTCCATTTCCTCATGTTTTCAGAGAACTGTCTTAAAGGATCAGTACATTTACACTTTAGAGGATCTCCTTGCCAAGGAAAGAAAAGGATCTACCATTAAACCTTACTTGGGGTGCTTACAAACATCAGACACAGAACAATTCCTTCAGTTATGTTTATGTATTTATAACCACACCAGTGAACTACTCCATATTCAGATAAGCATGGGACTTGCTACCCTTTTTGTTCAGTCTGGGAATATCAGTTAAGCTCTGTCACTGAAGTCCTTTGAGATTTGTGCTGGTTACTCTTGATTTATGGGAGGCTCTGTCCTTGTCTGTAGTAACATGACGTTGGTTCTCCTCCTTCCAGTCTGAAACTTAGGGCATTTTAAGTGTTCACATTGGTTTTCTTTTTATTTCATGAAGTTTACTTCAAATGTTTTTCTAATCTGAATCTGTTCAACTGATAGTCAGGAAAGTGGTCTTGCCCATTTTAATTAGCAAATACCTCCAAAATTGTGAAACACTTGTTTGCTGTTTTCACATGCAACTTGTGTCCTGCATTCTCTTTGAGCTTCAAGGCATTTATAGTTCTGTAATGACTTCGTGGTGAACAGTGAAGTTCCTCGAGGTATGATTCTGCTCTGCACACCTGGAACACAGGGAAGTATTAAACACAGTGAATTATTTTGTAAAGGGAAGTACATGATGGATTTAACTGGGGAGGTGTGTGTCGTTGCTGGCAGTATGTTCAATTCATGGTGAGTTCGCCTCCAGTGAGCGGTTAGATTGTCTTCCCTCCATTTCACATTCCTGACTCTTTTCCACACCCTGCAGTGATATGTGCAGGTATATCACCCTGCAGGGATACTACACACCTATGGAAGCATTTGTATATACATACACACGCACACATCTATATGTAGAAAGCAAATATGGTTTCAGGAGAATAATGCCAGTTGCATGTGAATTTTTCCTCTCCTCTCACATAGGTTTGTGAAAATATGGAATATTGATTTTTGCTTCCTATATAATATACAGACTGTTGTATTCAAGGCAGAAAGCAGTTTTGATTGTTGAAGTGTCTCACTAACTGCTGAAGTATTTTAAATAAAAGAACAGGGTACATCATGCTTACATTAAAAGGTAAAATGCTACAGTGAGTTGCCTTGTTCTGGAATATAAGTGGTTATCTTTTCCAGCCTACAGTCAAAGAAAAAGTAGCTTTCTCAAATTTGAGTGCAACTACTATATATATATAAGCATGTTTATATCTGTATACATTAGACAACCAGTGCCTTTCTTTTCCAGAAATCCTTCTTTCATTGGGATTCTTTAGAATGAAGTGAGGGTTTTTCCATGTTCTTGGCAAAGTGCTGTAGGGATTCCAGTACTTAATAAACCTGGTGAATCATGCACCTTTGTCACTAAAATTAATACTTCCCGTAAACAATGGTGTCTCTGTCTCAGCTCACTGTTCCTCATGTGAAATGAGTTGCTTTTGGCTATCACCCTTAAAGGTATAATGTTCCTTGCAAATCCATTCCCATGCAAAGAATTCCTTGTGTGTTCAGAAACGCAAACACTGGGGAAGTATTGTGGAATTAGTCAGGCAAACAGGAACTGCACTGGTACAGGCTGAATAAACAGAACGCGCCCATGTTTTTCAGCTTGTGTCACTACAATTACTCCTGTGGCAAAGCCAGTAGCTCTGAAACTGTCAGCATTTGGCAGGTACTATTTTGAATTATCTGTAGACATAATGTTAGGTCATTAAAGAAAAAATGGTGGTGTTTTTCATATCATCATGCTCTGGTATTTATGATACCTCACAGTGCTGGTTCGTGTCCAGCTCAGTTTAGAGAAGTCTGCTTGAGTGCACTGTCAGAAACCATACAGAGTCAAGGAGTTAAGGTTCAGACATTGCAAAATATTAGTTACTTTGACAGATGTCTTATCTCCAAAGTACTAGTCATTTGGGTGGCTAGATATTGGAATTGAGTTCTGGAATAACAGCGTAGATAGCATTGGAGTTGCTCTGGGTTTGTACAGATATTACAGAACAGTTTCTTTGCTAACGGAGGTTTAAAGGATAAAAAGAGTATGATGTTGGCGAAACTGTTGAAATTAGTCCTGGATCTGAAACCACTGCCATTACCAATGACATAGAGCAAGAGCATGTTACGACATTGTGTCTGTGCCCAGAGCTTTATGTAAAAGGATACTGTACAATACAGATCATGTCACTTGCTTTAAAGTTCAGCATTGTAAACCAGCTAGTTCCTAAAATGAATAGACATTCATTTCTACTTTGGAGAAGTGATATATCTTCACGGTAACTCTAGGAGCAGGATGTAATGTGGAAGATGTTCTCTCAGGGATGCCTAGCTCCTATCCAAAAATAGTTGTTCCTTATGAATGGGTAAGATAAAGTATTCTATCACCAATTTTTGTAAGCATAATGAAAGGCTTAATCTTGCCCTCAGTCGATTTTCTTGCAGGAGCCTTCAGCAAGCAGGAGCTTCAGCCTGGGGTTCTGCAGGTGGTTTGGGTTTCAGACAGCACTGTACCCTTGCATGGTTGTCTCTGCTGTACTAACAGTGCTCCGTGCTGGTCCCCACTGCTACTCTGCCCATTCTGCAGCCCACAGCCTGCACGTGGCTCTGCTCTGCAGACTTCTGGATGAGCATCAGCTGGTAAAGTTCCTGGGGGCTTTGCAGATTGCACGACTCTGCCCGCACCCTCCCCCCCCACCCCTGGTGAAATTATGTATTAGTACTTCAGTCTCGTCCTACCTATGCATGAAATTTGAACGATGCCATTTCATTGTGAATCAAGAATAAAATGTGCTGTTTGTCTTCTTCAAAGAGAAGATGCTTTCATAGCTGAGAAGGAATTGATCTGTAGTCCAGTTACTGCTTTTGCTTTATACAGAACTTATCAGTGTAAAAATTGGATGCTTAACTGCAGTGGACTATAGCTTCACTCTCTACAGGTACTTACAGCTGTTAGTCTGTTATTATTTTTATCTAGGACACTATCGAGATCCTTATTCAAGTTTACCTTAACCATCTCCCTTTCCTTTAATAGGAAGATGGGCCTACCTAGGGGATGCAAACTGCAGCTCTTTTTGTATTGTCAATCTATAAAAAGACAAATGTGTGTTTCTTGTGTAGGAATCCTCCTATTGCTTTTCTTGTTTTTTGTCTGTCTTACATGGTGGAAAAATGATGGATTCATGATGTGACAAAATATCCTGGCTGGCACATACCAATAGGAGTTCACTGCTGGGGTTGATAGGCATTGGCAGGTGTGGGGGAAGATACTTTTTCATGAGCAACTTAAGTTTCTCGCAGTACTCCACAGGCTCTGATGGCCCTATTAGGAGTGAATCATCAGGGTATCTCTAGAGCTCCTCTTCGCAAGGCTTCTCGCATTATTAGGATAGTGTGCATATTATAATGGATTGATGATAATGTTTTGAAAGATTTTTAAAAAGAGAAAAGTTCTGTTTACAATGAAATGGGGAAGCTGCCCAATTGAATTTTGCTTTTTCCCTGTAGCAACAGAAGCCACCGAGTTTCCTAGGCTTGCCAAGGTCACTGCCTGGATTGCAGCTGACTGTTGATCTATATTAAAGAAATGAATTGAATAATCATCATAATCTTCTTAATGTTTTTTTCTGCCACTCAGTTGCAAGCCAGTCTCTCCTCTCTCTTCACTGTCTCTGTCCATGTCCTTACTCACAGTACTGAGCCTGTAGCCAGACTTGGAGCTTCGTAGCTCATTGTGTTGCTTTTGAACCAGTTGAGTCCAATCATTCCCTCCTTCGTAATTTGCCTTCCAATTTTCCCTTCCCAGTAGGAGTGCCTTACAGTACTGTATATTAGTGTCTCTCTTCCTGTTTTGGATTTCCTGATTTCATCTGCTGTTTTATTAACTTGTAGACTTAAACTGAAATTCTCCTGTGGCTGTGCCTGCTCTTTTGCAGGAGCAGCTGAGTAGATCAGTTTGCTTGTTTGCCCTCATGAAGTGAGCTCTACAGGCTTCATATACCAGCTCTGAAGACACCAAGTTGTGTGGGAATTCCTTGCTTTTGCTCATTTAGGTGCCTTAAATTTTGAGAAGTGTAATTTTGAGTAATTTTTTTAGAAATGCTCTGCCATGATGCAGTGTGTTTTGGCATTGGAGCTTAAAACCCTTGCTCATGACAGTTTCCATCTTGCTAGGAATGGTAACCATAAAAATTGTTTACTGTCTATGCTTTGTGAGGGCATTATGAGAGAGGATAGCGTGGAGATCATATTTGTTCTTATTATGTGTATTTGTTCTTATTATGTGAGACTATCTGGGCTGCTTAGCCTGAGATACAGTTGTGCAAGACCTTCAGAAGCCGTGCATATGTAATAATGTCAAGTACAGAGGATTAAAACAGGGTCTGGTCAGATGCAGTTTTGCTCCTCCCAGAACCCCTGGCCGGTCCACACAATGTGACCAGGGACTCCCATACAGAGCTCCCTGCTCGCTTGCACAGCTGGGCCCAGTGCTGTGGGAGTGAAGGCATTTCCTCAAAGATCAGTTTTAATGCAGCCTGGCTCCCTGAAGGCTGACCCAGTGGGGGTTTGGTCAGCCTTACCTTAGAGAAAGGGTTAACCCGTTGAAATTTTAGCATTATTTGCTAAAGTATGTGGCATGGGTCAACCTGGGGCACATGTCCATACTAACTGTGATTTTATAAGTCCACATTTGACACCAGTAGCAGGAATCCTGTTTGACAGCGGCAGTGCTGTTACTGCATTTTAGCAGTACAGTGAGGAGACAGCCTGGATAATAATGTGCAAAGTCCTCTTTACTTGAAAACCCTGGTATGGCCGTGATGGCTTGAGTCATATCTTAAAATGCCAGTTTCACCCAAATTCCTTAAGGTGGCCATTAATCCAAATTGCAGAGATGCCACTTGTGGTCAGCATCAGAGATATCTAGGTCTGGAGAGCTATCAGCTGTCTAGGACCAAAGTGTATTAGACTTTGTGCACAAGTGTCAGTGGCTCAATTATTTATTTATTCCTGTCTAATCCACATGCTAAACCAATACAAATCCTTGAATACACAGAATTGTTTCAGTGGAAAAAGGATTTGTTTTAGTTTTGGTTAGGCACTTGTCTACCAAGTCGATTTTGCTTAAACTAAACCATGCTTTCGGGTTTATTTTTAGTTAATACCTGTAATACCAAGTTACCTTATATGAGTCCCTGCTATACTTGAGGTAAGCAAAAGTAAATTCATGAGCAAAATGTGTGTTTCATAGGTATTAAGTGATTAAAGGCAGCTTCCAAATCAACTTTAGTTCACTTGAGGCAGGAAAAGTCTAGTTTAGTTCAGTCTGGCCAGGGAAAGCCAGGTGTGAGCAGCAGAGCACAGTGGCTGATGTGGTCCCTGGCAGCCTGGGCTTTCCTTCCTGCCAGAGCACCAGCTCACCTGCACCACTTCGAGTGAATTTTAGCATTGCTGGCAGTGCAACCTGAGTTTTTGGAATAGCCGTTGTGTGTGTGTGCTACTCTGTTAACTTATTTGCAGCATTGTTACATGTGTTTCATTGTTTTCTTGTGTTTGCGTTGTTGGTTTGTTTTTTTAATTTTGACAAGGATTTTTTTTAAATTATCTGCAACTACTGAGCAAGTCTTAATTTATTATTGATGTGTAATGATGTTATAATTTAAATCCATTGAGTTGAATTGCTCGTTGACATTTGAGCAGGGTTTATTTGGGTTCACTTGTGACTGCATCAGAGCACCAGTCCCTCCTGTATAAAGGCAACTCTCAATAAACACTAAAAAAATATTACTTGTCCTTTTTAATTTGCCTTCTCGTGGGTACTGTACCATGGGTAGAGCAAGCTTTGAAAGAGTGATAGTTTTCTTAGAAATGCTTCTCTGCTGGTTGAAGTCTTCTGACACTAAGAAAATATGATACTTACTATTCCCAGATCTCAGCCAGGAAGGCCTCTAAAAGTACTGCTGATGTCTGCATCAGGCTCTGGGGGTTTGGATTCCCTGTTACATCTTGTGGCTTTGGAAAGCCACAAATTCCTAGATTTTTAATGGAGCTGACCCCTGCCACAAGCTCCCAGGGGAGCTTACTGTGGCTTTGAAGCACCCTCGGGTACAGAGCTCCTGGGAGGCTTGCAGGAGGCAGCTGCTTACTGTGTGTCTGCCAAGTGGACCTCTGCCAGAAGGCTACAAGGTCAGGGCTTTGAATTCTAAGTAAGGGAGGTGTCTCCCAGGTGGACCACTGAGGGGCTGGAAGGGCAGGATTTTGTCCCTGTTATAAGGATTGTCACCCATGTTATGTCACCATGTAAGGATTTTGCCCATGTTATTAAGGGTTATAAGGTTCTTATCCTATGGATGTAGGAGCAGGCAAGATTCTTGTTTTTCTTGGTTGTTTCTTCCAGTGCACCAGCTGGAAGAAGCTCCTTAGCTTCTGCAGCTCCTTGAATCTGGATTTGATGATTAAAGATTGCAGTACAGAGCTGTGGTGGATCTCATGGGCCTAAACCCCCTGCCTGAGACTCCCCAGAGCATTCCACACCCAGCCCTATGCTCTGGCAGCTTTCAAAGAGAAGGATATAACCCTTCCTTTACTATCTTCCTGCCCCTCCTCAGAAAGACCAGAAGTCCATCAGGAATGTCGATCCTCTCTCCTGCAGGAACCTTTGGACTTCATCCCTCTGATGAAATCAGCTACAAGCAGTGAGTTAATGTTTGACCGGGACCACACAAGCTGCACAAGGAAACCATGTGCAAGACCTTCTCTTCCTCCTTATTTGCTTTACAAGGTGAGCAAATTCTATTATGGCATCTCCTTCCTTTTTCACTGCCACTTCCCCTCCTCACTTCACCCTGTAAGAGATGGTGTGAAAAAGCATCCACGCAGAGCAGAGACCATGGAGTCTGTGGAGTCCTGGGAAGAGCATGCCAATCCAAGGTCTAGCTCTTCTTTTTAAGTCAGGATAATTAATTTTAATTTTTTAAATAAAATAAAAGCTACCCTTCTAGCTCTCAGACTAAAATTAATAATATTTGGGTTAATATGTGAAGTCAACTGGTTTTCTGAAAGAATGGAGCTAGCAACCTCTTTCTTTCCTTATGGACTGAGGGGAACCTTCTGGGTGTGAGCCTTACCATACCTTTTCAGTGAAAGCACGCTGAGGGCAAATGAAAATATTCTGAAAGTGGGTGTACATAGCTCTGGACTGTCTTGTTAACAAAAGAGTTCTTGTTTAACTAAATACTCTCTAAAATAGTGGTCCCATCTAGAAGCCTGATTATTACCACCATAAGAAGGTGGTGAAAAGCATCTCAGATAATCAAGTGTTACAGTTAAAACCAGACAAAGTCTCCAAGGCAAGCAGGAGTTAATTCCATCCATTTTAAGCATGGATAAACATAAAACTTGGCATTGAAGCTGTAAACATGCTTTAAAAAGTCAGTCCATTGTTTATAGTGACTTTAAATTTTCTATAATTTAGTTCAAGGCATTAGCATTCATTTAGATATTAAAAATGAAGTAAGGCTCATCTGGAAGGCAAGACAAGTCAGATAAGAGCTTGTGTTAAGGGACTGAACTTCCATTGACTTGAAAATTCTCAGGTCTTTATCAGGTAGGTACAATATGATGCACTTAGAGGTAAGTAAGAAGGAATTATTAGTAAAGTTAGGTACTGTTTAAAAATAGAAAGTGCAAATTACTGGATCAGTGTAAGAAAGTAATAGATGTAATCATCATGCATAGAGCAGTTCAGTCCAAAGTGCTTTCCTAGCATTTAAGATTATAAATTAACCTCATTTCTGACTGACACTCCAGGCAAATATCTGAAGTGCAACAACAAAGTAATGTTGCAAGGAGTGTGCACGAGAAGTGTGCAGTTTGGGGCACCACCATATAAGTAAGATGTTAGGCTCTTAGAGAGCATCCAAGAGGGGGGCAACAAAGATCATGAAGGGCCTTGAGGGGAAGCCATATGAGTGAATGAGCAGCTGAGGTGACTTGGTCTGTTCAGCCTGGAGGAGACTGAGGAGGAGATCTCATGCAGTCCAACTTCATTGTGAGGGGAAGAGGAGGGGCAGGCACTGATCTCTGCTCTGTGGTGGCAGTGACAGGACCCGAGGGAATGTCCTGAAGTTGTGTCAGGGGAGGTTTAGATTGGATATTAGAAAAAGGTTCTTTACCCAGAGGGTGCCTGGGCACTGCAACAGGCTTTGTAGGGAAGTGGTCCCAGCACCAAGGCTGACAGAGATCAAGAGGTGTCTGGCCAGTGCTCTCAGGCACAGGGTGTGACTCTTGGGGATGGTGCTGTGCAGGGCCAGGAGTTCAACTCTCTAGTTCTTGTGGGTCCCTTCTAACTCAGCTTATTCTGTTATTCTGTGTCTCTCCCTCAGTTTTTACCTTCCCCTGCAAAGATTTCTGAGAGCAAGGGTACACATTCCCACGAAAGCAAGGCTAGGGTGGAAAACAAATGCCAGCACCATCCTGTCATCGGACATTGTCACACAATGGCTTGTGACACCGGTGGATACTTTGTTGTGTACATATTGCAAAATGTCCTGTTCTGGCTTGGACTCTGCCCTTCTGAAGGACACTTGTTCTGGATATAACAGACAATCCTTTAAGCAGATCCAAGATCTACTGGCTCTATTGAAAGCTGCAGTTTGTCAAAGAACCAGAGCTGGGCTCTTAGTATGTAAAGACAGAAGCCGTAGCAGTGTATAAAATTGGCAGATTCCTTGTGAAATACAAGTGCATCTAGTACAGAGTTAACCCTGGGTGATAACAGGTAAAAGAGGGCAAAAGCATAATAAAATACAGGTCTCTACTGTAGGTATTTACACAGTATCAACATTGTTAGCTGTGCTTAGAGATTTATGTCAAGTGTTAACTGCACTGTCATAAAACAATAAAGTACTTCTGTGAAGGGCTTAGGGCAAAGGGGAGGCAGAGAAGTCTCACTATATAAGGCCCTCCTCCTGCATCTGTAGTAATCCATGGGAATGCTTCCACAGTTGTCAGCAGGAGTTGTGTGGAGGCCTGCTAGGGGACGGCAAACGGAAGCACATTTACTATGTTTAGAGCAGGTAATTAATGATTTTGTCTCGTAGAAGATACTGCCACCACCAAATTCTAGGAGCTAACACAGCTGATAAGTCCACCTTGCAATAAATGGAAAGATTAGGGTTCTTCCTGGCAGCAGGGATGTCCTTTGGTGTTTCATAGAAATCCTGACAAGGACCCATAAAATCTGAGAGATTACAATAAGAGAACTACTGTGCTCTGGGTGGCCATGAGGTGAAAAGGGCAAGAGTCCAGTGACCCAGGATTTCTACACAGTGTAACCTGCCCAGTGTACCCTGGGCACTGCACACTTCCAGCTCTAGGCTGCTGCAGCTCTGCTATTCACACTGGGCTCACAGTAGGCTTCCTTTCAGCATTTTGGCTGCAGGACCAGACTTCTCAGCTGAGTTTAGTGTTTGTATGTAGTGGACCAAACTGAAACGCCAGTCCCAATCAGTCAGAGCACCAGGGAGTTTAGATCCAGGCACGGTGCATGCCTGTCCATGGGTCTGTAGCTCCAGTTTGTCCTCCCTGCTTGTTGTGTCTGGCCTTCATGAGGTTATGGCAAGACTGCTTCTCCAAGCCATGCTGATACATGGGACTTACTAGAATTGTTCTTCCTCTAGAGATGGTTCTTATGTAGTTGTTCCCTGTTTAGATGCCACTCTATGGGAAGGTGTTTTCTTGCTTCTTTCCAGATGTGGGAGGTAATTCTTCTTTATCAAAAAATCTAGTAGAAGTATCCCCCACCACAGCAGTCCCACAGCTGTCCTGAGAGGGGTAGGAGAATTACCTGCTTCCTGACCCTGCTCTGGACAATGCATCTCAAAGGTCAGTCAGCTTCAAATAAAAGAAACATCTTTGTCCAGAAGACATTTCAGAGCCCTTCATAAACTTGAGTATTGCTGCCAGCCTGGCTTGCCTTGCTTTCTCTGTCAGGAACCAGAGTGCTCCACACCTGCTGGTCTTCACTGTTCTCTGGGGGAGCTGATAAAAGCTGTTTGGAAAACAGATGGGTAGGTGTTGTGCACTTCAGCATCTGATCCCATGTCTGTCAACTATCTGAATTAATTTTGAGCCAAAGCAACTGGATGAGCCTGCCTTACTTCTTTCTCAGAAGCGTTGTCCATGCCATTTCCTGTCCCATATTTTATCTTAAAAGCTAATGAATAGAGCTGAAATCTGTCCCTCACTTGTCAGCTACATCAGCTTTCAGACTCCAGGCCTAACTTCACGCTGGGACAGCTTTCGAAGTCCGTGGGCCCATTCCTGTCATATTTCAGTGTGAGACTGAGTTAGTCCCTTCTGAGTCCTGGGTGGTGTCACAGTGGCAATAAACAGCTTCAGTCCCATGGCACCTGTTGTCCCTTTCATCCCTCCAGCCCTCAGCTTCGCTGGCGCTGGAGATGTAGCCCGGATTCATTCCCCTACTCCCAACAGCACCACAGGCTCCTGCTCCACAGGAACAGCACCTACCCCAGCAGAGCGCTGTAGGACACCCCGTCCTTGCATCCCACTGTCCTGGTGCAAAATACAGACGTGTTAAGCTCAGTTTAGAGAGAGGTGAGCAGTCTCCCATATGTACCCAGAGCAGCGTGCCCCAGCACCAGCATCTTCTTGGCTGTGTGAACCTTTTCCCATGAACATCTCAGTGGCGTCCTCATCACAGGAGTTCTTCAGCCTCTGGCATGGTGAGGCAGCCTGGGAGATTGAGATGACCCTTTTAGATTGCACATGTCTTGCGCTGCGTAGCCACGCGTTAAAATTTTTCGCATTACGCTTCCATGTAGGAGCACGGGGGGGCCCTTGGAGCAAGCTGCCTGGGACGGGCGCGGACGTGCCCGCGGGAGAGACGCGGGGCAGAGCGTGTTTCTCGCTCCTCAGGCTTTTCTTTTTCCACTGACCCGCCTCAGTGATTGGAAAGGACCCATGTCCCGTGTTCCACCCCACCCCCCCGCGCGGCCCCCTCTTCTTCCCCAGCCGCACAATTGTCACCGCCAATTAGTGCATTGTTAGGGCACACAATGGCGCTGTGGCCACTGGAATGGGCCGCTTTTGTGCGTCTCCAGTCGGCTGTAGGGGCAGTCAAGATTCATTTAGGGCCTTACACAACACGGACAGAAAATACTATCAGAAAAGCAAAAGGGGGAAAGAAAAAGGGAGAGGTAGCGGGGGGAGGTGGGGGGGGCAGCCCGCTCGCTATTCAGGGGTCAGCCCAGCCGCATGAAAGGCCCAAGAAGCAGTGCCACATTGAAGACGCGCCTTGGAACACAAAAAGGAACCGGGGCTTAATAGTAATTAGTGGGCAAACTGCAAAGCGCACCGTCGCTCTCCAGTGAATTGTTCCTGCACTTACTGCCATAGCTGCCCCTTCCCCCTTCCCTCCGGTCTGGCTGGGGGGAGCAGCTCGGGGTGGGAACTGGCAGCCCTCCTTCACCCACCGGCTCTGGGGGAGGCCTCACCAAGCTCCTCTTTGTGACAGGTAAATTGGATTTCATTCCCTAAAGCTCGTAGCCAGTTACAGGAGGTGCTTTGCAGCCAGGACAGGGGGATGGTTTCGGAGTCAGCACCGTGCCGGAGTCAAGGACCTTTAAACAGCCCTGTCCTTTCTTGCAGCCTGGCATGACGCACCTTGGAGCTGGGCTGTTTGTCTGTGGCCTGTCCCTCTTTGCCCAGCAGAGACTTGGTGGCCACTGCTGTTGTTTTGCTTCTGTTGTTTCCCTCTTTGTTCATAAAATAATCACCTGCACGGGTTTTTATGATCTGTTTAGGGAAAGGCCTGATAGCACCTCAGTCAGCTTAGTAAAGGTGAGGAATCTGCTCAGGCTGAAGACCAAACCTTGCCCATCCTTCCAAAAGTCTGCACAGTGCAAACAGCACTTGCCTCCACCTCTCTCCCCTCATATCTCTCATATCTATGCCAGCTCTCAGTCACAGTAAGGCCTTCATCGGTACATGGAGAAGTTCTTAAAGAACATTTTGGCCCAGCACATCCTGGGTGTTTGTCTCAGGCAGCTGCATTAGGATGCAGCTGATTATGTTTAATCCCTACTGTAGAGATCAGGTTGCTGCTGTTATCAGTCTTAGCTCATCTCCTGAACTTCTTGTACTAGGTTTAGTCAGGAGCCTGTGTCCAACAGTTAGCTGTGTCTTGGTAATACGCCGAATTAAAAGAGCCACAAGGCAGGTTTGACCTTACGTAAACGTGGTTAAGTATTGAGGAGAAATTCAGGGCATCTTCTCTCCCATGGAAAATACACAGAGGCACAAAATTAAGAACCATTCCTTTTATGTTGTCAGGGAATCTAAATAAAATCTATGGAAGAAAGCTGTGGGGTCTGATGGTTAGTTTGTTGGCTCTTCTTAGGTAATGGATGTATGTTTCAGCTATCCTTGAATACAGGGCTGCTGGAACAGGTGCTCATCTCAAGCACAACCACACACAGTCCCACAAATTTGAACTGGGATCTCGCAGATTAAGCTCAGTGTTGTTAGACACTGTGGTTAGACCAGACACCAACTGACCAAATTTAATAGTCTTAGCTGGAAATGTTTCCAAGCTGCAATGTGTGAGATACGCAGAGTTCTTGACCAACATCTCGCTGCTGATAGAGATTGAAAATGCCTCCCTATTTCCTCTGGTAGCTATGAGTACAACACTCTCCTATCTCCTAGATATCCATGCAAGCCTAGGAAATACAGATGCTGCTCCAGTACCAGTCTTTTTCCATGACCTGGAAGCCACAGACACTCTGTATGTCTATACAAAATAGGTTTAGTTATATTAGAACAGTGAAAATAAGATTTACAACCAAGACTTTTTGTCTGTCTGGAATCTCATCAAGGGTTTCATATGAGGCTGTGGGCAGCACAGCGGGCATCAAGGGCTCAGCTGGTGTTGCTGGGATGGCTCCTGCAATACAAACACAATCAGGGAGCTCACAGTGTCTCACAGATAGAGCTGGTTGAAGGCACTGTCTCTCAACACAGAACATGTCTGTCTCTCACCAGCCACAATAGATCCTCTCTCTGCTAATTAGCAACATCCTTGGCAAAGTCTCAGCTGAAAGGATTACACTGTCTTCTCACCTTGCTCTATCCCTTCTTCCCCCAAAGAGGGATGTTTAGTCTTGTCAGGATGCAGCCTGACTGGCCCAGGTAAGGAATCTGCCTTGTTTCCCTCCAGACTGCTCATCTACCAGAAGATGGATTTTGTCTTCAGGACAGTAAGTGTGGCCTTGACTGAAGGGAGGTGCCACAGAGAGCACCTTCCTGCAGCAGAGAGCCAGAGGGTGTCAAACTCATGTGCTCTAGTGGAACAGAGACAGGGAACAGTATCTGCAGCAGGAGCCAGAATGGTATTTTTCCAGCTTAGGACTGTGGGGTTGATTTCACAGCTCTCTCTGGCCGTGGAGACAAACCACAGACCTTTTGTGTCTGCAAAAACAAGGAGAATTACCTTTCCTTTCTCCTGTTTTTTGTGTTCCCTGTCTGCTCAGCCCAAGAGCAGTTTGAACTGCAGGTACATTCAGCACCCGGCACAGGTGGAAGCTTGCACAGGAATTTCTGTGAGTGCACACAGAAGAATCCTGTCTGCCTCATGATGGTGTAATGGTTGGGGGTCTGGCAGTGCCAGTCTGTGGGAGACGTGGAGAAGGGCTCAGCTTCTCCTTTGTCTCAAATAGTGGGACAGTTAGTTCACCAGCATAAGGGAAATACACATGCAGCATGAATTCTCCTGCAATTGGATGGATTTTTCCGAGCGAAAAGCTGAACCAAGCTACTTCAGCATTTTCATGCCATGAGGAAGATGCTGACCTATATGAGCCCCATCTTTGCAGCAGTTGTGCTACCTTTTGTGTCAGCTTGTTGCTTATACAAAATCGGTTTGGTAAAAAAATACTGTAAGAGGACTACACAACCTTGTCATCAGTATTTTTGGCAACTCTATGCTAGCACTTGTGGAATATTTGGGAGCACTTTCTTGCATCACCAGGTCATATCCCAAGCAGGATAATATAATTGTGTGCTCAATGTTGCTGTACGTGGCAGTGAGGTACAGGATTTAGAGAATGGATTCCTTCTTTTGCCCAGCAAATTTACTGATTTGCTCCAATTCTGTTAACATTAGTCCCTGCCCTTATGGCCACAGAGGGCTGGGAAATCAACCACTCAGCCATGAGCTGGAAAAAGAGCATTCCAGCTCCTGCTGCAGACTCTGCTCCCTGCTTCCATTCCACTACCCACGTAAGGGTCACTTGCACGTGTTAATCCTTCACATCTTACTAATACCTGAATGAGAAGGTTACTAGCAACATCCTTTCCAAAATCACTTAGACCTGTGTATTATATTATGCCATGAATGACTTGCAGAAGGAAGTAATCAAGATGTGTATAGTTCTAGCTAGTGCTAGTGCTAATTGTCTTTTCATCTGTTTCTGCCTCTTTTTATTGTGTCCAATATATGTTGATTATACAGGGATTTAAATCTGTATTTCAACATAGTTTCATTCACGTGATGTGAATGACACGACTCAGTAAATCTCAGTTCCGAATATTCCTCTAGCTCTGTGTCAAGCACTTCAAGGATGTCAGAAACAGATAGGGAAAATCTGAAGTGCCTGATCTTAGCAAGAATGCCTAAAAGGTCAGGTAGAGGACATTGTTTCAGGAGGTCTCTGGCTTTGATACTTTCTGGTTCCTAGAAATGAGGAAAACACAGCATGTGTGTGTTGTATGTGAATGTTCTTCTTCTAGGGTAATGTACATAAGTACACATATAGGATAAAGCTTTCAAATACATGATTTTTGATTGCTTCTGATCTTAAGTGAGCAATATGGCATGTTGTAAAGGAGTCTGGTTTCTGGAAATAAAGATCCCTTAAGGCTGCTTCAAGAGAGTTCAGGATCACGGCATCTGGAAGGTCTTGATCACAGCATCTTGAGGGGTTAGTGAAGAAATGCAGTCAAACTGGCTTGCATGTTTGCAACCTATTTTAAATAAACTCTATTTTCAGGAAAAGACAGACTGGACTCAAACTATTCTGAACACAGACTGAAGTTGCTTTTAACAGCAACAGTTGTTATCATATGTTTTGCACCAATTCATAGTTAAGGCCAGAAGAGACCACCCATAACTGCAGATGTTCATACTGTTGTAAAGTGTCATTTCAGCAGAGACAGAAAATTTCTTGGAAATGTTTCTGTTTTGACTGACCAACTTTCTCTGAAAATCAGGCAGGACCTAAGAGACAAATGCTCACCAGGCAGATTCCTGCCTGAAGTCTGCCCAGTTTGCCAGCGACATCCGTCACTTCAGGATTTCCATGTCTCCCACTCCAGGTCCTCTCCCATCCTGTGCTCCTAAGGCCTTCCTGGGCAGGGGGCTTCTAGGAATTCTCCATGTTTTGAGAGGAAACCTTCTAGCTTTTCCTGATACTGCAGGATTGCTCAGAAGTATGGGCAGCTTGCCCTGTTTGGAACAAACTGGTGTGTTTTACATCGCTTTTTAATGTCGGAATTTTCCACAAAACAGAAATCGTAAGTTATAGCCAGCTTCAGTTTAGGCTGTCTGTGCTCCAGAGGATTGGTCATTACAAACTTGCATCCTAACTGAAATGCTTGCCACAAATTTTTCAGCCAGAGGGTCCTCTAACCTGTCCCTCTTTTTGCTGGAATGAAAAACTGCTTAGTACTTCTGTCTCTGCAGCTGTAACAGATAATATGTTAATTTTGGTGTAAAACAAGCAGATAGAAAGAGGTCTCCAAAGGCTGTGATCTGAAGCAGGGCAGGAAAAGCATTTTAGCATTTTGCCAAAGAAGAACTGCTTTGGGCAGTTTCACCCTGAAGGTCTCACACAGTGAAGGAATGGGCAGGAACAAGGCAGAAAAGGAAAGAACTATTTTTGAGGTAGCACTGATCAAAACTGCATTGGTCTGAAGATAAGTCAAGCAGTAATTAGTCCATATTGTTATTGTTTTGGTAGCTCCCATGTATGAGCTGGGGGTTTGTTTTACTCTGTGGTCAGAGCCAGAGCTGGGCTAAGTCAGTGCTGATCTTTGCTGGGCTGCAAAGCTGTGCTCCTTCACGCCTGCTGAGGAGCCTGGTCAGGGGTTTCGCTTCTCACACCTGCATTGGTCTTCAGAAGCCAACACTTGTGTTCTGGCTGCTGGCCCCCGGGAGGTTACAGGGAAGTGGTGATGGCCCCACCTCATGTGCATGTAGAGGGTCAGATGTGCTGTGGTGCAAACCACAGCTGCATGGCTCTAAAGGTCGCTTTTGCTGAACTTTCAGATCAGACAGGGCAAAACTTGTGTGGCTCATGGGAAATGCCCTGCTCTCTAAGTTAGGAAAAGGCCTGAGCTGCTCAGACCACTAGAGTGGCAAGCACTGGCCCCTTGGTTGAGGAAAAAAATTCAGGTTCCATGCCTCAAGGCTGCTCATTTTGCAGCCTTCCTGAGAGCTCAGTTCACTTACAGCTATAGGCATACAAATATATGTGCCGTAGAATAATCTGGCTTGGAAATCCCACTGGAGCAAAGTATTTAACTCTGAAAAATATTTGGAGTAACTTCTTTGCAGTGCATAGAGCAGCAAGAGTTTAAGAAACAATCTCACTGTATTTAAACAGTCATTACTGCTTTCTGGGTAAATAACACATGTTTTTAAAATGGTCTCTATACACAATAGACGCTAACACAATAAATCCTAATTGCTCTGAAGGACCCATTAGGCTGTATCAGGTCAATACATGGCGGAGCTTTTTTGAAAGTCACTCACCCCGTTGTTACATAAGCCACAAATTGAAAGTCCATAAATAAGTATTTGCCAAATGAAGAGTGAGGGCTTTGCCAGGGCCATACTAATTTATCATGTCGACTTCACTATGCGGACTGTTTTCTTTTCAAGGGCCCATGAAAGAAAAAGAAAAGAAAAAAAGCATAACGTGATGTGTTTCAAAAACTACATATCTGAAAAGTTTCAGATGTTTCAGGCTGCACTATACCCCCCAAGAAAAATAGATGTAAGGAACTTCACTGCTTCCTCTTCATCTCAGTGTTGTGTGAGTCAGAGCAAGGAGATTTGAAGACCAGCCATGGCTGTGGCATGGCAGAGGCCCATCCTCATTGCCAACAACCCTCCTGTACCTTGGGGCCAGGGCCCTGATCCTGCCTCTGCATGCTGTGGTAGTGGCACCTCAAGACAGGAGCATCCCTTCATTATTCCAACTGTGGCTCATGGGAAGGTTCCCAGTGCCTGGGGAGACCAAAGAAAACTTATTACGTACATTATTTTCTGTGCACTTATATGTACAAGTATAGTTAATTAATAAGTGATAAGTTTGGCAAGATTAGTTTTATGTGCAGCCACTCTTCCTGATTTTACTTTGGTCTTACTTACCTGAACTTCTGGTGACGTTTTTTCAAACTGCAGCACTTGTGTTAGGTGTTGCTAAAGTCTGTGTCATTGTTAGAAATCAAGTTTTGGATGAATTCACTCGGAAGTTTTCAAGTTCCACGTAACTTTTTGGATATGGCTACAGTTTGGCATGGTTTTGTTTTCCTGCAATGTGTTAAGGTGTGTAATTGCACAGGTGTATATAAAAACAAATTGTTTTGATGTGAGCTAGGAATTTTAAGGGAATTTCAGCAAGGCATGGTGAAAAGCATTCAAGTGATTTAAATCTGTATTCCTGTTCCCAAGCCACAGCTATTAATTCATCTGGGCACATGAGAAATGTTCACCCCTGCTGCTGTTGCATTTCAGTAGAATTTGGGTGCCAGGGTCCCTCTGCAAATACTGGCAGTGATTCTCACTCTGCTCTGCCTGCTTGCAAAGGGCCTAGAGTCCCTCTGTCCCTGTGTCAGGTCCCTCCTGCCTGTACTGCAGCAAGAACCTTGGTCTTGTTTAGGAGCCCCCTGCTCCAGGTGCTGTTCCACGAGGTCATTCTTGGTGCTGGGGTTTGCAGCACGGGCAGGCTGGAGCTGCAGCTCTTAGGCAAACGCTTGCCAGGGGTGGAAGCAGAAGCACGCTTGCCTTGGTGCAGCGTGCAGCCGTGTCCTCAGCGTGGGGCAAACACCGATATGCGTTTGTACCAGTGCACGGTGGTCTGCTCTGCTGGCGCTGCCTGGGGGCTGCACCATGATGCCAATAGCGATGTCTGTTCCTGCACTCGTGACAGGCAGTAAGGCACAGCCTTGTGCTGCTGCAAACCACCTTCTGGTCCCCAGGACCCCCTCACTCAAGCAGTTTGTTATCAGGGGTCACTGCTAATTCGAGCAATGCCTGAGCCAGCACGGCCTCCAGCTGGGGTGACTGGCAGACTGCCCACCAGCACCGGGAGACCGGAGTCACCTGCGCTGGGCCCCCACCGCTCCCTTCCTGGGAGCTGGAGACTTGTCAGCAGTGCAGACAAAACCAGGATTTGCTGCTTCAGGCAAGGAGGGTCGAGGGCCAAGGGGTGGTGTGCTGATCCTGTGACAAGAGGGGCAGGAGGTTCCTGCCCTGCTTTGGTACCAGCAAAGCCAAGAGCGAGATCAGTGCGCTCTGGCTTTGTCCCTGCCCAAAGCCTGGGCTGAAAAGCTCTTTGCGAAAGTCTTCTGAATCCTCTAACAAGGGCAAGGGCAATAGCCACTCTTTACAAAGGAAACTCACTTAGTCCCTTTCTAAAGTCTGTTAAAAGTCATGATATCCTTCACCAAAGCAATTTGTCCAGGTAAACAGTGTACACTGACAATCAGCAGTGGAAGAACCGAATACAGAAATATTTTCACCTTTTTACTTCCTGCTTCTACCAGGAACCACTGCATCCCAGCTGAAAATGCCTCAGTGGGTGGAAGGTATGTCTGTGAGGACACATATTGTCAGTCCATGCCTGAATCCTCTGAGCTGGAGCCAGGAGCAGGGATTAGATGAACTCCAAGCAAACCTGTCTAGCATAGTGGAGCTTCATGGACACTTCTGCACATGGATAAAAGGTAAAGCGATTTTTAATGATTTAGGAGGTTTTAAACTACACAAGCATTTTCTTAGGGCCAGGAAATGCTTCCTTTTTTGTCTGCAGAGTTTGATACTGTAAATTTTGTGCAGAGACATCTTTTGTTACTAATAGTGCTGGATGCACATAAAGCTGGATGCTCATACCGTAGTGAAGAGATGAGTAACAAACCTATCAACTGCACTTGCACTTATACCATATTTAATCCTGCTCTGGTTGTTCTGCTACATATTCATAAAAAACAAAAAGGAAACAGAAGCACAGAGCAAGCCAACAGATGTCTACCTGGCTCTTAATTGGATTTTATGTGTCCCCAGTGTAGCAAATACAGCATTATTTACAGCCAGGCTCAAAGAATTAGATACATCTGGAGGAGTGGCAAAACCTGAACCAGGCTACAAGAGTTGATAGATTAACTGAAATGAAGGGCTGCCCTGTTTTCCCCTTTTTATCTTCTCCCTTCCCACTTTTGTACCCATTCCCCATTGTGTGTCAAATCAAACTAAGATATTGCCCAAGAGAATGCTTATAAAAATGAAAAATGCCAACAAAAAAGAGAACTTCTGCTCTTATGGAGCTTCATCAGCATCTTCTAATTGTACAGCAATGATGATAATAAAAAGGCTGCCCTCTGCTCTCAGCTATAATTTGGATAATCAACTGACAGCCATAATGAAACTGTCTGTGATTGCTTTCTGCTGGGCTGCTAGTTCACAGAAACTCATTGTTGGGGAGAATTAAAAGTTATGACTCCTGCTACAAGGATATGCCACTGTCTTCCAAAGGAACGTGTGACTTGTAATTTTCTTCTGTATAGCCCTATTACAGGAAAAACAGCGTAAAGCAAAGAGGTATAGAGATGTGAGATATTTTGTTCCTTTAAAAAAAAAAAAATTGTTAAGCATCAAAGTTGACAGTGCCAAGTAATATGCACGCCTAGGCTGGGTGCATGTGGAGGTGTTCAGGGGTGGTTGTGAGGTCTCTTGCCTCAAAATCCCTGATGACTTCAGTCATCATCAGCAGTCAGTGCTGCCTGTTGGGTATATCAGCCACTGATCTCAGAGCAATAAGCAAGCCAGGTTTTACTTCTGGGAGGAAGGCAGGAGTTAAGTCATGTTTTGAGTCTTTGCTTTGTGGGCTCTGGGTGCAGTTAGGGGTATTTTGGGTGCTGGTGTTCCCCAGCACCAGGCCTTGAATGCAAGCTGTCTGTGATGTGCTCTGGGTATGTCTTGACTAGTAGAGGCAGGGCTGGATGCAAGTACTCTGGTCCAAATTGCACTTCCATCCACTTCTACTGAGGTGCAGTGAATAGCTCCTGTGCAAGGGCTTGGGAGCAGCCTTCTGCTTTGGGCAGAATAAGGCTCTGCCGTAGCAGCGGCAGTCTGTGACCCGCGAATCTGGCTTCTGAAGCAGGTCTGTTCCCCTGCGTGCCCCGAACATGCCGTGGGCTTCAGGGCTTTCAGAGAATCGCTTGAAAATCAGGCTGGCAATTTCGGTGTTTACGAATGCATAGACCGGAGGATTGGAATTCCTGGCAGCTGAACGTGACCACTTCGGTGGCCCTGGCAGGAGCCCGCGGTCCCAGGGCCCTGGGCAGAGCCCTCTGCCCCGATAGGGTCTCGTCGTTGGTTCGTGCTGCGCTCCAGCGCCTGCCACCCGCCTGGGAGGGAAGAAGGGGGCTGGCGGAGCGGATGGCGACCGGAATCCGGGGCAGGAATGTGGTGGCGCAGCTGCCTGCACCCGGGCAGGGGAGGTTTCCCTTCCCAAAGAGGCTCAGCGTTCCGGGAGTCGGGAGCGCTGCCCCGCCGGGCAGCTTGGGCGCGGGCAGCGCCGGGACGCAGCGGCGGTAGATGCTACCCGAGCCCCTTGTACCCGGGCTGATGTGCCATGGCCGGAGCAAGGCAAATCCCGCCAGGACCCCTTCGCGTCTTCCTTTCCCTTACCCCTACCCAGGGTTTCCCCCCGTTCGTCCCAATCCCGTTAACGGCGGACCAGGGCCCCGGCCCCTTCCCGCGAAGAGGGGCTGAAGGGCCCGAGGAGGAAGGGGCGAAGGGGTCGCGGCGCCACGGGCCCCGCCTGCCCTTCTCCTCCAGCCGCTTGCTCTTCGGGCCGGGCGTCGCGGTGCTGGGCGGCGGAGGGTCCCGGGTCTCGGGAGGGGCCCGGCGGGCAAGGAGATGCACAGATGCGGAGCAGTCAGTGGTTTGGCAGCACCGTCATCTTCTCACTTCGCCGCCTGCCCCCGGCTGCCGCGGGACTCGAGCGCCGGCGGACGGGGATCCGCCGGGACGCCCCNGTGCCCAGGACATGCTGCGGCGGTAGGACGCGCGGCGGCGATGGGCGGCCGGGGGCTGCTGGTGCCGCTGCTGCTGGGGCTGCCGCTGCTGCTGGGGCTGCCGGCGGCGGGGCGCGCCGCCTCCAAGGCGCTGGTGTGCCAGGAGATCACGGTGCCGATGTGCAAGGGTATCGGCTACAACCTCACCTACATGCCCAACCAGTTCAACCACGACACGCAGGACGAGGCTGGGCTGGAGGTGCACCAGTTCTGGCCGCTGGTGGAGATCCAGTGCTCCCCGGACCTGCGCTTCTTCCTCTGCAGCATGTACACCCCCATCTGCCTGTCCGACTACACGAAGCCGCTGCCCCCTTGCCGCTCCGTCTGCGAGCGGGCCAAGGCCGGCTGCTCGCCCATTATGCAGCAGTATGGCTTTGCCTGGCCCGAGAGGATGAGCTGCGACCGCCTGCCGGTGCTGGGGGACACCGAGGTGCTTTGCATGGGATACAACCACACGGAAGCCACCACCCTGCCGCCTTTCTTTGGGAAGCCCACGCGCCCTGCCAAGGACATGGCCAAAAACCTGACGCCACTCGATGGGCAGCGCCTCTCAGGGCTGGACTGTGGTCGGACTTGCAAGTGCAAAGCGCCCCTGATCCCCATCTCCAAAGAGTCCCATCCGCTGTACGACCGCATCAGAACTGGGAAGGTACTCAATTGCGCCATCCCCTGCTACCAGCCCTACTTTACCCAGGATGAGAAGACCTTCGCTACCTTCTGGATCGGCCTCTGGTCCATCCTCTGCTTTCTCTCCACCTCAACCACCGTGGCCACCTTCCTCATTGACATGGAGCGCTTCAAGTACCCTGAGCGCCCCATCATCTTCCTCTCTGCCTGCTACCTCTTCGTCTCTCTGGGCTACATTGTGCGGCTGGTGGCAGGGCATGCCAATGTGGCTTGCAACCCGGAGCACCACCACATCCATTACGAGACCACAGGCCCCGCTCTCTGCACCGTGGTTTTCCTTCTCCTCTACTTCTTCGGCATGGCCAGCTCCATCTGGTGGGTCATCCTGTCCCTCACCTGGTTCCTGGCAGCTGGCATGAAGTGGGGCAATGAGGCCATTGCTAGCTACTCGCAGTACTTCCACCTGGCTGCCTGGCTTATCCCCAGTGCCAAATCCATTGCTGTACTGGCACTGAGCTCTGTGGACGGTGACCCAGTGGCTGGGGTTTGCTATGTGGGTAACCAGAGCCTAGAGAATCTGCGGGGCTTTGTGCTGGCACCACTAGTGGTTTATCTCTTCACCGGCAGCCTCTTCCTGCTGGCTGGCTTCATCTCGCTCTTTCGCATCCGCAGCGTGATCAAGCAGGGCGGCACCAAAACTGACAAGCTGGAGAAGCTGATGATCCGCATCGGCATCTTCACCGTGCTTTACACTGTGCCTGCCACCATTGTCATTGCCTGCTACATCTACGAGCAGCACAACCGGGAGGCCTGGGAGCAGGCACAGAACTGCTCCTGCCCGGGGGACCCTCACCGCCCCAAGCCTGACTATGCTGTCTTCATGCTCAAGTACTTCATGTGCCTTGTGGTGGGGATCACCTCTGGCGTTTGGATCTGGTCTGGCAAGACACTCGAGTCCTGGAGGCGCTTCACCACCCGCTGCTGCCGGGCCAGGAAGCCTGCGGGTGCCTCTGTGTACGGTGAGGCCAGCCCGGCACTGGTGGGCAGGACGGTACTGCCCAGTATGGCCTCCTACCACAAGCAGGTCCCACTATCCCATGTGTGACCGGAGGGAGCCTCGGTGACCCCAGCCACAGGGAGGAGAGGGTTGCGAAGACCCTGGGCCACAGAAGAGGGGGTGACAGCGGGACCACCCCTGGCATCTTCAGCCCACCGTGGTGGTGCTGCCTGGGACCACGGGCACGGAGCAGCTGCAGCCCCAGGCAGGGCAGGGGGAGGTGCTGCCAGCTATGTGAGGGCAGAGGGACAGGGAGGCCTGGAGCCTGGCACTGCCATGTATGCCGCATTTGGGGTCCCACATCCTGGTTGGGGTCCTGGGATGCTGCTGCCTGTGTGCCAATCAGATGGCAGTAGCCCTCAAGCACTGATTTGTGTCCCACAACAAGCCTCTGGGCAGCTCTTGCTGGTGCTGGGGTAAAAGGCAGAGCTGTAGCAGGCAGGGCAGATGGTGGCCTCCAACCCCAGGTGGGGGCTGGCACTGCCACTGAGCCCCTCACTAAAGCCCAGAGAGCGGGTCGGGGAGAGCTGGCAGGGGGTGCTGCCCCGCTGTGTGCCCTGGGCAGAGCAGGAGACTGCCCCCAGAGCCCCCAGGCACAGCTGCATATTGAGGAGGAGAGGGCTGGGGGCCGTGGTGTGAGGCAGCCCCTGGCCCAGCTCAGGCAGCAGCACACTGAGCAGGAGGGGAGGAGCTGCGCAGGCCAGGGGCTTCATGGATGGGCTGGCAGTGCAGGAGGAAGGGGCCGTGGAGAGGATCTCCCACAGGGACAGGGTCCCAGCTGTCTGCAGCGCGGGCAGGGACCAGGTGATCCCCTGCGGTCCCTTCTGCCCTGGGCAAGCACATCCGGCTCTCTCCAGCCAGGGGCTCAGGAGCGGGCAGGAGCTGGCTCCGGTGGGCTCGGCTGGGTGGCACCGACTCCCTGCTCTTCCATGGGCAGCCAGCTCCACTGCCATGGAGCCACTCAGCCCGGGGGCCGCGCAAGGGGCCCTGCGGGTGGTGAGGCTGCCAGCCCAGCCCGGAGTTTGCAAGGAGCCCTGGCACCGCTGGCTCTGGCACCGAGGGCGCGGCTCTCCTGAGCTGCCCTGTGCCCTGGGAGGGGTCGGTGCTGCTCGCGCCTCCGGCCTCTGCAGCAGGGTGAGCTCCTCGGTCTCCCTTTTCCCGTGTGGGTTACCTGGGGCGAGGGAGGCAGCCCTGTGTCCTGCCCGCCAGCTGTGGCATGTGGCACAGCAGCTGAGCATGGCACAACCAACCCTAAAAGGGTGGTTGCACCCCTGCAGTGAGCGGTGACTGCACGGGGGTGTCCCAGCCAGGCGGCAGGCTGTCTCTCCGGAGCAGCAGCTGGGTTTTCCAGTCAGTCAGCTTCGATACTTATTGCTGCTTTTTTCAAAGCTGTGCCTCTGCTAGAGAGAGTACCAGGTTTGAGAGGGAGCAGATAATTTAGGAAAACTTAGCAGAACGCTTGTACCTCTTTTCCTCTAACTTCCCAAGCTTTTTTTACTTCCCTGGATCAGACAGCAGCTGAGCACTGACAGAACCGTTGCCTGGCATTAAAGCAGTGGTGACAGCTGGGTTTTAGTAAGTAGAATAATGGTGGGGGGGCCCTGTTGTCAAAGTCACTTAATGCAGCCAGGGCAAGGGGCTCCAGCTGTGGCATGGGGTGAGGCTGGCTGCCTCTGGCTTCAGGCCACTTGTGAAAGCACCTGTGTTTTAATTTTTCTTTTCCCCCTGCCCTAAGCAGTGGTGATGTATGTAACTACCCAGCCATTACTGGAGTCCTTTTTGCCCTCCTTCAAGCGTGGCACTGTGACCCAGCTGCTCAAGCACTGGAGAACAACTGCTGGCTTTGCTCCTGCAGGCCTGCAAGGATCTGAGGTTGTTCTTAAACGCCTTTGGACCACTTCAGTCAAAAAGGTTTCCACCTCATTTTAAAACCAAAACCTGGGACGTGAGGGAATACTCAAGTGGCACATCTCCGGATAAAGGTACTGCATGAGTGTCTCTGGGGGAGCCCTGGATAGAGGAGACAGAGGTGCAAGGGTGGAGGGCGCACCAGTGACTGTTCAGCTGCACCCATCCGCACTCTTGCAATGGGGCTCACCCCCTCCAGCATGTTGGAGTACTTTATTGTGGACAGCATTGCGCCATATTGTGTTACAAGTTGTAAATAGTTGTATTATAGCCTAATTTGTACATACAGAAGCCGTAGTGACCTTTGATACAGGTTAGGGAGAGGTGTGTTCTCAGCAGCGAGGCAGGTCAGGCGCAGAGACACTGTGGGTAGTCTCGTGCTGTAATCCAGGGCATTAAATGATTCTAACCTCCTCCAGTCCACACTTTGCTGGACTCCTCTCTCTCACTAGTGCCTTTTGTAGATACAGCTAAACACACATCATGCAATACAATGAACAAAACCATGTCAAAGGTGGTATTTTGCTGTTTTTGTTTTTTCCAAAGTGCAACTGACTGTGTAAAGAAGTCCAAGATTAGCTACAAACCGCTGCCTATTGAAAAATGCGAGCGTGTTTTCAGCTTTGATCTAACGGTAGGGTAATACAATCAACTCGTGTTTGAGCCTGGCTTCTCAGCAGCAAGTGGCAGGAGGGGGGAAGGAGCCGTTGCCGTGTGCCCTGTCTGCTGTAGCCAATTTACATGTTGGGGTTTGCCTCTTCCGTTACCGATGCTGTTCAATGTTGCTTAAGTAATTGTACTATATTACGTGAAAAGCTGAACAAATTTTATTCAAAGAGAAGTATCAAGATTAGTTATTTATGAGGATAAAAAAAAATAGTGTGTGTTGTTTTCTTTACTTCTGCTTCTGTTAGAGTAATTATTACTTTAAAAGCTTACCTGCCAGGGGAGGGGGAGGTGTGTGCTGGAGGGCCATGCAGGGCTCTTATCACTGGGGATCGTGGGGAACTGGTGAGGCAACTACACTTGCATGGCACAGGAATGGCATGTTCCATGTGCACGAACCCCACGCAGCGCTGCCCTTGGCACGGAGGATGCCACACATCCGTGCCCTCGGTGCCGGCATGCCCGGGCTGGGTGGTGCAGCCAGGCTCTGCCCCAGCCGGGTTCTGAGCTTGGGGTGCTGGCTGTGCCCGTGACCGTGCTGACAGCGCGTTCCCTGACGGGCCAAGGTCACACCTCCCTGCTAAAAGAGGGTTAACTATCAACTTTTATTGGCGTTCTGCAGTTTGCACAGTACGTGTCCCTTGCCCTGTGCCGAGATCAGGCCCTGAAGAGATGCCCTTTGATAGTCCTAAGGCCAAGCAGATGACAGCTCCTAGCCAAGCAGGATGCTGCACGCCGGCCCATTTGGGTGGCCGTGTTGCCATCTGCTGTGCGACCTCTCCTGTTTCAAGGAGCACTTGGGGAAGGACAGCAAGGGGTTAAGCCTGGCTCCGTGGTGACTAATGGTGCAGGACTCTGCTATCTAGTTAGGTGTGTAGGCACACACCAGGTCCCACCAGATAGGATCTCTTACCTGGAAGCAGCATTCCAGCACCCAGTGATAAACCTGACAGTCCCACAGCCTGACTCACCTGATTCTGCTGGGGTCTGCCCCCCCATGCTCAAGTACAGGCAAAACACACTACTGGGGCTGATCCTATCGCTTGAAGGGCAGCAGTTTTGAGGTGTGGAGGAGACATGAACTATTTCAGCATCAGGTTCTTCTCAGGGAGCTGCCTGCTCCCAGAAGTAACTCCAGCACCTTGCTGGCAGCCTTGTTGTCGTTCTTGCCTGCCAGGAAGCTGTTGTGTCCTCTGCTCCTCAATAAACAGGAATTTGGCAGCACTGCCATCCACCGCCTACCTCAAGCCAGTTTCCGAGCAAGGGAAGGGCCTTTCCTGCAGGCAGCGTGTGAATCACCTGCAGGACTCTATCCCCGTGAGCACACACGTGATCCTGCACAGCTGGCCTAATGCTTGTGCCCCTGTGCTCTCCAGGTTCCACTTGGTCAGCTTAAGCCACCCTTGAGGCAGTCACTGGCTTCCCTGGGGCTGAACGGTGCTAATGCAGCACAAGTTCAGGCTGGGTGGCATGGGGAATGACAGTGTCTGATGGCATGGGGACCATGTGGTTCTTCAAATAGGTTTTAATATCATAGATCAGAAGCCAAAGTGGTTATTTCAACTAGAAAATGCCTTGTCTGTGAAGGCAGCCTTAGACTTTCCTAATCCTAAGACAAAGAGGCCTATGCTCTGCCATTTAAGTGCTCTTTTGCTAGTCCATCGGGGCATCAGTGTTAGTAAGGGCACTACAGTCACTTCGGCAGCACCCTGTAATTCACTCTATGCTGGCAAACAGCTTATTTGGTGCAAGGTTCGTTTTCCCAGGTAATGGTATACAATGCCAGTTCTGCGTCGTCCTGCACTACACTGCTGTGGGAAATCCCAAGACACAGGAGGAGGGCTGCAGCCTGCCCAGTGCTGAGCTCTGAATGGAGCAGCTCACCCTGCCCTGAGCACTCCTGCCAACCTCCTGTGCAAGCTCTTGCCTCAATGGCTCTTCTGTCCAATTCTGCTTGCTCAGGGTATCCTTGACACCTATACTCTTATCCAGGAGCAGTGGTCTTGACATTTATTCCATCCCTCAAGTGCCTGTCCTCTTAACTGCCAAACCCAAACTGAAGTAGTTCTCATAAAATCCCCTTGGAAACAAAATACACAGTCCCTGTACACAAAGGGAAGGGGCTGCTGGAGCCCAAGGGCATCTTGTAGCCCACGAACACCTCCGTGGCCTCCTGCCCTTGCCAGCTGCTAACACACGCTGCTCCGGCTAGTCTGGCTGCTGCTCACATCACTCTGGCTGGGCCCTAACACAGAGAGTGTCTCTGCAAACAGCATTTACTGCCAGATGGGGAGGGCTACCCTGGAACTGAAAGCAGGCAGAGGTCACCTCAACATAGATTAAATATTATTCAGCTGTTGGATTAAGAAAAACAAGGTACATCGATCCCATAGCCAGTTGCTCTCCCCTGGGAGCAGATGTAGGTAACAGTCTCTGTAATTCCAGTATTCTGACCATGACTGTAATTTTTCTTTTGCCTCTTTGAGAAAAGTGTTGCCAGCATATAGAGTAGTGCAAATTGGAGGGTATCTCCCCTTCACAGTTCATTATCCAGCAGAACCACCTAAATCCATTCCTTCTGAAACACTATTACTACCCAGCACTTCAAAAGGGAGCTGTATGGTTTATGTTTTATTGTTTAGCTAAGAAATACACTAGCTGTGTTTTCCAGAATCTCTTTTAAGGGTACCAGAATGGTAAATGGAATTGCTATTTTTCCCTCTTAAGAAGCTGAGTTGGAGTTCAGGCCTGCTTAGTATTTGCTGAACAGATCAAAATCCCATTGATAATGTGCTCTGGGCTACAGTAAAACTAAAGCCAGGTGATATTCAAAGCAAAATTAGGTTCATAGCAGCTGTCTCCTGCAGGATATATTGCAGAAGCAGCCATCAGCTTGAGTTGTCATTCACCTGCCATCCAGATCAGCAGGAAGAGTCTCCATCTCATGTAGCATAGAAGGGAAACGAGTGCCCCCAGTCTGTGCTCAGAGCTCACAGTGAGTGGCTGCTTTTGGAGCAGCCCCAGAGCAGAGTGCACCTGACCGATCCCACACAGCTGAAGGCACCTGGCCGTGCTGAGGGAAGCAAAGCTCCTTAGCAGTTAGGTCATAAGTTAATCCAGGAGCTGGTCACTTGTAGCTCCCAATTTAGTGCTCCTCAACGGAGGACTTAAAAACCATCAAATTGCATCCAGAGAGACTGGCCCTACTTAAAGACCACTGAAGTGCAAAGAAGCTGTCTGTGAGTGGTTTATTTGAGCAGCCTGAATCAAGTTCTAAATCCAAAGACCATGTGGGAAGATCTGGGCAGCCATGCAGGGCTGCACCCTTCACAGGACTCCTGCTGTCTGCTCCCAGACATTGCCAGCCCATGGGGACCAAATGAAGGTGATAGGTTGGTGCGGGGAATGGAGAGGCCTTAACACACACCACTGGGGGTTTCTCTCTTTTTTTTCCCTTTTTTGAGGGGCAGTGTAATCCAACAGCTGTACAGAACACACCCTTCACCTTTAACTTTAATTAAAATAGAGTTTATTAGCTTTTCTTTAATACAAACATGAGAAAGGAAAACCACCTGAAGATGTAGTGTTACTTTCAATATTGAATTGTGATCAATACCTGAAGTGCCAAGTTCCGTGGGTTTGGGAGCCAGGGGCTGGCACATTTGCATACTGCAAAAGGCTGTATGCATCATTTGAACAGCTGAGTGCAGCCACACTGAAGGTGGCACCCACACAGCCTCACTCCCAAAGGCAGATGGACTTGTTCAGTGTAAGTTTCTGGGCCTTGGCTGTAAGAGGAAGTGCACAAAACCCGTGTCATTCGGAGGGAGATCTGCTCCTAGGACACTGCCTAGAACCTATTTGGATCCAAGAAGGGAAGATACTACAAAGACTTGTAACAGGAAGAGTCTATAATAATACTTGTCCTGTTTAGAGTTCAGTTTCAGAGCTTGAAAGTAAGCTCTGTTCCAAAGTCTCAGAAAGAGCAAACCCCAAGCCTCTAGAGCAGTAGCACAAGATAAAATTCACTTGGGAGGGGAAAAAAAAAAAAAAAAAGGGGTTTATAGAAAGCTTTTTGATAATTTTCAGTTGAACACAATATTTTTCCATCTACCTTGATAGGTAGTCCAGGTTTCTTAAACTCATTATTGTCTCATTATGAATGTAACTTCCTCCCAGGAAACTGAAACCCAAGGGGAGCCAGATGGATGCACAATATCAGCTTTAGGAACTCACTGTATATAGCACAAGGGATCTGCAGTAGAACTCAGAGAAGCAGTGCTGCACACACGCCATTCACCACTGGATTGCTACACTGTTTGGGATGGTGATGATGTTTCCAGACCAACTTTTTCATTCAATGCCTCGGAAAAATACACAGATTACATCTCTTCCAGAGCAATATAAGTACTAGAAAATGAGAGAAGCACCATAATTCACAAGAAATGCAGCATGGACCCTATACATTTTAACAATACATAAAACCATATCTCTGCCCCCAGTCAAAACATTCAAAGTCTTTTGACAATCTTTACTGGAGTGAAGTTGTGGGTGCAGAGATGGAATTCCTTCCTGCTGGGCAGCTTCTTGGTATGAACACATCACCAGTAATAGCAGCTTATAGTAGCCAAACCAGGGAAAAGCCATCAACATGTGTCTATGCTACTGATTTCAGCTCCAGAGTGACTTTATACTTTAAGAATCCCATGTGTTCTTTTGTTAACACTGCATTGACCTGAAATACAAATGCAGTGAGACTCTGGATGACAGGGGAGAGAAGGGAAGAACATTGTAACTATAGTCATGTGGTTAGTGTTTAAATTCTAAAATTTAAAACTACTTATTATTAAAAACCTCAAGAGTTCACAGCTATAGGCCTACATAGTAAGCAAACATCTGTGGGAGAGAGAAGGATAAGTTTGTTTTTGCACCTCTGGATACATTAGAAGGAGGAGAGAGCTGATTTGACAAAGGTCTCATCTTTTGCACAAGTATGCTCCTCAAGCTCTGGGCTCCCTTGGCCGAGTGCCTCTCCTCGCTTCCTCTTGCTGGAAGACACCATCACCTTGGCTCGTGTGCATGGAGTGGTGGATTCCTCCGCTTCACGTGGATGCTGGCTCCTGGTGCTGCACCTTGCTCTCTCCTCAGGAGAGGATGGCATTAGAACGGCGGATACCAACTAAGTTATCAGCACTGAAAGATCGTCTCATAGCAGCTTTTGACAAGTCTTTGTATTTGTCTTCGCACAGCCGGGAGATTGCCTGGACACCACAGACAGACACAAGACGGAAAGTCCGCATTAGGAAAGTTTGAACGTTCCCAGGGAGGTTTTACAAGTGCAATACCAGCAGCACAGGTGCTCTGCAGCAGTGACACTCCTAGCTTTTACCCAGAATGACAATAAATAAGGACTACCCTGGAAGGAAAATAGTAAATGGGGTCTGTCCCCAGGTCAACATGAACCCCAGTCATCAGAAAGGCAGACCTAAAGAAGGTGAGTGGTTTCCATATGCAAGTATCTTCTTTAGTTTACTAGTCTCATGCTTTAATAAAAAACTTGGATCCATTTCAGACTTACGTTTGTGCAAGTTATGTTGAAAATCACCCCTAGCAGCTGGGTCTGGTGCATGCAGCAGCACAAAAATTTTATTTCAATGGTGCAGAAATGCACACAGGCATTTCTCTGAGAGAAAAGATTCAAACTGAAAAGGTTTTTGTGCTCCCTCGGGCATCTTACCCTTGGCCACTCAGGGCAAGCAAGCTAAGGAAATGAATTTCTACTAGGGTGTCTGTTTTGCCTTTACCTTCTCTACGCCCTCACTCCCAACATACTCCTTCTTACCAGGATCACCCCCAAGATCTGAGAAGGGAGGGCAGCCATGGTATTTTATTATAGCAATTAAATATTAGCAGGTGTAGGCAATCTAGTGTTGAACTGCTTTTTTCATCCATTTATTGGCTTGCCTCTGCCCTGCTTACCTAGCTATTTTAGTAACAAGCCTAATTATTTAAATCCTAATAACACAATTGTCAAAAAAATAGTGTCTCCTCCCCTGCAAGGCCTGTTTCTGATTGGAGCCTTCAGGCATTATCAATGCAAATTAATAAGGATACCTGTAATAAAAAAGTTGAACTGAATTTCAGCCCTGAACATTTACTTCCATTAATAATTTACCACCTATCACCAGATGAACTTTCAGAGTCCTGTGATCAGCTACAAGCCTACACCTTCCCTTTAAGGCAGCACCCATTCAGCACAGCCCAGTGTTCTGCAAGTTCAAAAGGTGAAAAGCACTCTGAATAAAGTTCTAAGTGTATTTTAAAATAATTATTTACATTTATTTCTGCCGACCTTCTGGAGGCATGCATTTGGCTCAAGAGTGGCATTCTTTGAGACACTGGCGGCATGAGCTCCTGGTGCAAGACCAGACAGACTCTCCATCCTGCTCTAATGCTAGCACATCAATCACACAGCAACTTCTGTTGATATATTTAGCCCCTGTTGCCCATATGGTGTAAATCAGTTTTCAGTTTCTGGAATTCACTAATTCACTGCTTTATACAGGCTCCTATCAGCTGCTTATGTGCTTCTAACTGAAAGGTAGAATTAAAATTTTTAGCAAATAGTCTAAATATTTACCACATTTTAGAATTAAACCTCAAAATGTCCAATACACATGCATTAGTAAGTGCATGATAGCAAATTATATATTGTACTGAAAATTACTCTGGTTTTAAGTACCAAGTCCCCAAATACTAAGAAAGAAGAAACAAAACAGGCTCACAATCTGTAAATCATCCACTTATGCCCTGGCACTGAGCAGTTCAGTAAACAATTTCCTGTGGACTATGAACTGCCCTACAACCACATTTACAATTAGTGACAGTGTTAGCTTAAAGTGCAAGTAACAAGGGTGAGACAAAGCAGAAGAGCTGCACTGCTTAACTTTAAATAGAGGAATTCACAGGCATATCATACTTATCATTCCAAAGGACCAGGAGAGATCACACTTACTCCTCAAGTTCTGGCACTTGTGGGACAAAATAAAATCCCTGGCCCTTGGCAGAATTATTGGGGGTGGACAACAGAACAACATAAGCCAAAAATCTGCAGCACACCCCTCTCTGAAAGGGACTATGGTATCAGTGTACACAGGGCCTGTGGTAATGCTTTTGTTAAAAGGTCAACAAAACAACATGCAGAGTCATCAATTAAACCTGGACAGATGAAAGGTTGCATTGATCCAACAAGAAATTTCCCTGGGAACCCAGGTAATTTGTATATTTTCAAAATGTCTTACATATCTCCAGCAACTAGGAAGACTGACTCTGCAGAAGTTAAAGCTTTTTAAAATTAGCCTTCATGCCAAGAAGGCTGCGGGGCCTCCCCACAGGGACAGCCTTTCCCATGGAGCAGAAAGGGACAGTAATCTGCATTTACACCCCTCTGGGCTTTCTGAAGGATTCCCAGGAAGGGGCTATTCCAAAAGTTTATCTTAAAGCAACGTTTCTCTGGAAAGGTGGGAAGCCACAACTTATTTCTGCAGCTGCCCCAGACAAATTGTTTATTAAACCATGAGAGCAGTAAGAGAGCTCCCTCTAAATCTAAAAGCAGCTGTGCAGTGGGATGCAGTGGGAAACCTTCAGCTGGTAGTATTTAGAAGGGTGTGAGTGTGACTGTCTCTAGGTGCTTGGAATACAGACTCTGACCAGGGAAGGAGAGACAATCCATTACATATGACACTAATCCTTTCAATCTTAAGCAGCCTAACCGAACTACAGTTCCCAAAATAACATCCATTTTATTTTGCTATCTGCTAGACTTCTGTAATCTCTTCCAAAACCCTTCCTTTCCTCAGAATTCTAGCTTAGCCTAGTCATGGTTTTAGACGTGCTAACTGTATTTATAAAGGGGTTAAATTACCCTGTAATGCACTAATCTAAAAGCTTTTTACTTTTTCTAACTGCCACTTAACATGATTAGCAACAGATGCTCTTAATACTCATACAAGACAGAGGAGTCCCCTGCTCAGCCTCTCAGACCATTTACCTCCAGCTTCTGTGCTCTCTCTTTACTGAGAGGCTCCAGCAGAAAGCTCAGGTTATTGTCATCTGCTAAGGAGCGAAGATCAAAGTAGTATTTGGCGTAAACACTGGCAGGAACATTGATATTAAACTGCAGTAGCTCCAAGAAGTGTCTTTCCATCTCGTTCCTAGGAGGCATAAGGGACAGGAGACAAAGGGAAAAAAAAAGATTGTTTTAGCTGGCTGGAAACACTGAAGAGACCTCAAGCTTGTTTTAAACCCAGCAACTTTGAAACAGGTCACCGAGAGCTCTGCATTATTAGTTTCCAGAGACAGGTCATTCCCTGGTGCTCAAAACAAGGTGCAGCTTTTGAGTCCCGGCACCTCCGGCTCGGCGAGGAAGGCAGTGCCCTGTCGTGCACTCGCTCGGCGGAGCGGGGAGCTTCATTCTTCGGAGTTCCATTAGTGCAGCTGTACAATTCATGCGCCATTCTCACTCTCATACGGCCCCACACTATAGTGATCAGATGAAAGGAATGATGTATGCTGTTTATTAGCTCTGAAGAACTTGCAGACATTTTCACCAGGCTGATAACAGGAAGGGGGTTTATTGAAGTAGAGGCGGACTAACAAAAGGAGTAGGCAGATCACCACGGCAACAAATGGATCTATGAAGAGCTGCTGCTATTATCTCACAGAAAAAAGCCTCTTGAAGCAACATGGATTCATCTCCAATAAATAAATAAATAAGCAGCATTAGGTGGGAGAAGGAATTTTCTCCTCAATAGCATTAGGCAGGATAACAAAGTACTATGTCAAAGGGCACTGTCCGGTTTTTACTCTCTTGTCTGTTTTCACTGGGCAAAATTCTTGGAGGAAAGCGTGGAGAGTGCCGTGACATGAAAAAAACTGCTTCAGCTACTGTAATGTGGTCAGCTAAAGCAGAGATACTCTACAGAGGAAAAACAATGTTTTACAAATTAACCTGGAGAAAAAGTGGTTGTACCCAAACCGAGCAGTTCAGTTCAACAACTCAGCAACAGTCCCTACAGGTAGCAGATCTGTTCCAACAGAATTTAGCAGCTGTATAGGCCAACTGTTAACACACCAGAAGATGAGCTGCAGCAAGCCGGTGCCAAGGTTGTTACTGCTTTTTTGGGAGCTTTTAAAATGGATGCTTTACCTATCAGTGCAGGGGCAAATAAATCAAGGAATCATCCGTGTTTTCCTGTATTGGGTGGTGGGTCTCAATATGAATAGCAGCTTTGTGCTTCTTTCTAGCACAGCAGACTTGAGTATCATTGAACCTAGTGCCAAAATTAATTTCCTGTTCATATGGTCATAAGCCTATAGAAATGTAAATCAGATAATGTTTTGATGATCAGCTGATCAGAGCTTGATTTACCCTGTGAGTAAATGCTCTTCACCGCCCCTTTTGTACTCACTAGGCTAATACATTTTAATTCTGTAAAAATACAATTCTTCATTGGATTAACAAGTCTATTAACAGTGGTTTAAAACCTGGGAAAGGATAATGCCCATGTTTTTTCTGTGCCTTATTTACAAATATATTTAGCCTGAAGAGTGAACAGCATGTGTCCCCTTACAAACAATCATGGCAAGATTAGCAGCTGTACTGTTAATTTTTCAGCAATTATGGATTCGGTCTCATCAAAGCTAGCAAGTTCTGACAAAGGATGACTTCCAAATGTCAAATGAATTTCCTTTGATTTTTTTCCCATTAGAAGTAAGTAAAACAAAACAAAAAAACTGTCTCCCAAAACCCAAAAGAAAAATGTCTTTCATAAAAAAAACCCCCACCTTTGCCTTGGTCAAATAGAAAAAGGCTTGTGATAGAAAAGTGAAGATGAACACCAGCTATGTTGAGTAGGATGAGGCAAAGGCAAATGACCACATGTGTGGCAGTAGCCAGGCCTGGACCTTGTATCCCTTCAGAACCCGAGAGCCCCCAGCTCCTGCCCTGACGAAGCTGTTGGGGCGCTGCCAGCACAGCTCCGGGCAGTGGGGAGAGCGTTTGGTGGGGAGGAGGTGCACCTGTGCTGCCTTCACAAGGGGTGCCTGGCTTCTAAGGACACACACACACACACACACACAGATTTGCAAACTGAGAGAACTAAATGAAATATAAAACCTTTTTCCAGTTCCAGAGTGGTGCAGCCCCTGTGCTTGGCTTTCAGAGGTTCAACAAGAGCATCTGTCAGGCTAGTGAGATCATTCTAGATACAGAGAGCCAAGAGGAGAATTCACAGGAGTTCACAAACAAAACTTGCCACCAGTTCTTGTAGGACAGGCTGTTCCTGCACAAGAATGGCCCACCCAGGGAGCCATACCTGGTATAGTCCTGCCAAGGAGTCTTTAGCTGGGGAGCTGCTGGGATTTTGGGTGGATTTTTTGGCAGCATCACCAACCATCTCCAACATTAGAATGCAACTGAAATGTGACTGAAATCCTTTCCCGATTATTTTCTCTCACTAACTCTTGTATTTGGAATACTCACTATCAAATGACTGGTTTAAAAAATACTGCAGCTACTAAAACTGACAATAACTATAGTTAACCATGAACTGAAAGTAGACTTGTAAACTTAGAACAATTTTGCCAAGTATTTGAAGCAGTTTTCCAAGGTCTCTATAATGGTGATGTCATTCAGCCAAGGAGTGGTGAAGTCTGCCCAGTTGCAGAGCCTGGGATGAACACCCTGTGTCACTGTCAGGAAGGGGGGTAGTACAGTGTCTGCCTATGCCTAAATTCAAAGGTCTAAGTCATCCCAAATGAGATGGGATTACAAAAATCCCATCCTCAAATTGGAGGAAAAAAATATGCCTAAATTCCATCTCTATTTTCCTTACCACCATCACTGCTTTGAAAATGCCAGTACTGACAATTTCAGGAGACCCAGCACTGGCAATAGAGAATAAATATCCTCTTGTTACTGATATTTTCAGTGCTATCAATTTGATTTGTCCCAAATAGGGCTAGAAGACGAGACATCAAAAAGAGTAAGATGTACACTCCAGCACTCCTGGCTTTGCTGATCCCACTTCAGCCATCTCAGAGTTATTTGCAGCAACGCTTCAAGTACGTTCCTCAGAAGACGAGCACTCGGGGCCAGGCTAAGTGAAGATGTACATTGTATAAAATCACTAATTATGTTTTCCTGAAAGCAGGGCTGGCACAGTCCTGCATTTTGAGACAAAGAACTCCCAGGCAAGGGGTATGTATAAAACAAGTAACAGTGGTTGCTGTTTGAGGTGTGAAATAATGTGAATAATAAAAATTGTTTTCGTGCAGAAAATTCCCTCATTTTTAGAAATACAGCCTGTCACCTAAAAGGAAGAAAACTAGATATTCCTCCTCCTATGGAGTCCCAAATGAATAATTACTTACTGTATTTTAAACATTAGTTTGGGCTGAATCCAGGAAGAGAGCCTGGGGCAAGAACACTGCCCCATGAGACAGGCAGCCTCCCAGTGCTGTGCGCAGAGCTCTGCCAGCTCGGTCTGCCCCTGTGCTGGAACTGGCTGCCACTGCACAGGCCTGGACACACGCTCAGGGCACAGCACTGAGATCAAACTCACACACACAAAGCGTGTCATGAAAGCGAGGCCAGAAAGCCTGGTGTTTTAAGCTGGACTTCTATCACTTCTACTGTGATAATAAGAGAAATAGGAGAACAAGGAAGCAAATAGAATTAAAACAAAAATGTTGACGTTTCAAAGCTCTGAGATAGAACTTTGTGAGAAGGAATTTAACAGAAAACCTGATGGGCCACCTACAGTCCACATAAACACACCTCCAGCCCATAGTATGAGCCTGGAGCCACCATGAGGATGAATATCTTCCCACACTGCAGAATCTGGCTTAAAGCTGAGTGCAGCAGGAAAAGCCAGCAGACTCAAAATTTCTGAAAAACTGAAATTGACATCTAAGACAAAAATACATCTAAGGAACAGCCTTACAAAAACAAGCAGTAATAAGACTGAGGACTTTGTTTTCAGCACTGTAGGCACATCTATGAACCCACCCAGAGAGGATAAGCTGCAGCAGTAGCTGTGTGTAACACAGGCAACCACAGCTACCCACACAAACAACACCTGCCTGCCAGCAGCAGCACTAGGAGTTCAGACCTTGAGATGTTTAGGCCTTAACTGGATACACAAGCACTCATGAACGTTACAAGTTATGGTCTATCTTGCAATTCTTCAAATTCTAAAATAGAAAAGGCAGGGGACAAATTTAGTTCACTTTTTTTTTCTTCTTTCTAAAAAAACCTTTTGATAAGACTATAAATTGGGCAGTTTAGTTCCACAGCTCATCACAGAGATAAAGAAGGTAAAGAAAACTAACTTTGAAGTCACTCATGCAAGTCATTAAAATTATTAATACAGATTTGTCTCAAAGTAGGGTAATTATCCAAAGTTTCTTGAGGTTAAAAAGAGAATGAGGCCAGATATTAAATATACACCTTATATACATATCACAGCAACAGAGAGATATTTTTTCAGCAAGATCACAAAAATTGCTATTTAAAAAACCACAAACAAACAAAAAAAAAATCACACACAAAAAAACTCCCCAAATCCCCATCACTGTAGATTACCCAAACCTTGCAACTTACATGTCCTCAACAGTAATGTCCTTCAGTATTTGGCAATAATCCACATTCCACACAGCTTGATCATCCCAGACTTTAGAAGCCAGCAGAATAGCTCCTAGGACTATCCTCTTCCAGTTACTAGGGCATATGTCAATCTCTGCATAGGTTAAAAGCCTTTCCAAATAAACCTATAGAAAGAAGAATGAAAAAAACCAAACAACAAAACCCCACAATTGTATGTGTGTAATTAAGACATGGAGCAGAGCGAGCAGCAAACATGCCAGTCCAATGTGATTGATTATTACTGTTAAGTGTGTCACCGTAAGTATCAGTGATTATTACTTACACTTAAGAATCCAAATTTTCAGGAGTTGTGTGTTCCATTTTTTTATTTTCCCACGAGAGCTCGACCACCAGGGTACATAACAGCTAGGGAGGTGTGAGTTCTGAGCAATGAGCACTTCAGGGAAACACTGCTACAGCTCTGTCACCGAGTCACACATCACTGGCAGGTTCTCATTAGGGCCTACCTGGATAGCAAATCACTCAACATCACATTAGCCTTTCATCATGGTTAAGGTTCAGCACTTGTAGATTAACAGGAAGTGCTAAAACCTGCACTTCGATCTCTAGTGATGGGACAAAGATGTGTTAATTGCTGCCCTTCCACAATGAAAGGCCTTTAGTGCTATTTCTGCTTTACCCTGTATAAAATAGACTTCAATCCCTTCATCGCCATCACCAGCTGCCTAGGCAGTGAGACATACCCAAGTCCAAAGATGTGCCTTGGTCTTTTCCTCCATGAGATCTCAAACCAACTCTAGGATGTTGAATTTCTCTCTTCCTTGAAAGTTCTCTACTAGTCACACTCCTATAATGATCCATGTACTAAAGAATATGTACTTTCAAATTTGAATATAAATTGGTTTTAATTTTCTGTTCCCTCATCTAAAGTTTCTAATGTAGCTTCAGATAAATTAGTGGGCAAGGGAAGCTCCACCTATTAAGGTGTAAGGGAAGGATTAATCTTTGTCACTGAGGTCTCCCCGTGCTTTCTTCCCATCCTTGGCTTGTAGCCTTCAAATAGCCTAAAAGATGTTCCTATAATAACAGGGCCATCTAGTGGTAAAATTCACTTTAAAAACGAACTCCATTTTTTGTAAACACTTCACACAGTTTGCCCAGAGTTAGCTGTCATCTTGTTCTGTCAAAATTGCTTGCCTGTCTTTAAAAAAGCAAAATCCTCCAACTACTTTCAGAGTTTCAATAGCTTTTAAATATTCAGCCTTTTAAATTACTAATTTCCTTATTAAAGAGAGACCTTCAAGCTAAGTTTGGTTAATTGCTATATTGTCTTTTGGTGACAGTTCAGTTCTCCTTTCATGCTGTTTTTCAGAAAGAAGCCACAATGAAGACTGAATTTTAGTGTGCTACAAAGTGCAGTTTAAGAGACAGTCTAAAGTAGCAATTATACATGTTGTGTTTTTAAAATTTCCTTTCATATCTATATATAAGAATCATCATTATTGATAAATTTTTAAATCCATCATGCTTTCTGAAATCAAACAACGAACTCTGATCTAATGAGATTATTATCTTAATATTGTTCTTAAATTCTAAGTACCTCCATGTCACCTTGGGTAAAAAGCTATAGCCTCTTTGGTTTAATTTAAATAAAAAGTTTGGTAGAAAGGTGACAGTGATTGAAGGACATAATAATGAGAAAGATCTGCTCCTAGAGTTCCTATAGGATTGGCTCTTGATCCCTTGAGGCAGTATTACTTGTTCTGGTTAATACGAACTCAAAAACTCACACCTTGCCCTCCACACAGCTGAAATAAAAAATGTCTTTCTGTATGATCTCATCACACCCCACTGTTTGCAGCGTCCCACTGTTCTGCTCTTCTCAAGCTTCTTCAATGAGTTATGCATTATGAAAGAAACAGCGTTTTACTGGACAAGTGATCAAGCATTACATATTTATATACAGAAAAGGGAACTGCCCTTTTATTTAATCACTTCTGTGACTACTTAGAAATCTCTAATGAACTCACTTGTACTGTGCCTTCATTAATAGGGTTTCATGAGGTACTGTTAACCATTTAAGTGTCAGTTCAGCCCGGTTCTGCGGATGAGGAGAGGGGAAGCTCGAGCTGCAGCACAGCACGGCGGCGCCTCTTACCAGTGTCACTATTGCGCATTCCGCTGTCAGCTGCGCGGCGCTGAAGAGCGTCCGGACGAACCGGTAGATGTGCTTGTGGTCAGGGTCATGCTTGTAGTAGTCATCTGGGACTTCCTCCCGCTGAAACAAAGTTCTTGGAATTACTGAAAGGCAGTCTTACCTTAACACTGACTCTAAAGAACGGGTTGTTTCTTCTCACTGAGGTGTATGCACCCCCTTCCTGTCACAGAGGCAGAACAGAATTATACACCCAAAGAAGCAGCCTTGCAATATTGCAAACATTCCAAACAAAAAACAGTAGCTTTAGCTGGTATCTCTCTTCTGAACACTTGTTTGATCTGTAGGGCCACTAGGAAAGAGCATGAACTACCATCATCACTGCAGGTGCTAACTATTGTCCATGGAACATTTTTCAGACTGAAAGAGATGGGAAAAAAAAAAAAATGCTTCTCCCTGCAAGAAAATCACAGGTATATACACACCAGGGAAACAATGGCTCTTCAAAAGGCAGAATTAACAGACTTCACAAGATTCCTCTTCCAACTGAGGAAGTGCTGAAGAACACGTGGCAATAATTCTGTCACGGGTAGAACTAGAAGGTAATTTACACTGTCTTCACAGGACTCATTCTTGAGAGACACCAGAAACACAACAAAGCTAATGAACAACTAGATTTAACTCTGACACAGTGCTAAACTGTTTCTAAACACAGGGGAGAAGAAAAGCTCAGAAATAAACAGTCTGTAAAGCAATCCTAAAGTAAGTGTTTGAGATACGTTCTGATAGTCAGCACATTTTCTGGAGGGATGAAACTTCAAGAGCTCTAACTTGGCACAGTGGTTCTGCAAGACTGATACTGAATAGATTTCTGTCTGCAGTGCAAGTTAGACCTACAGTATGGTCAGGAGAGCAGCTGAGAACAGCATACCTGCTTGACACTAAGTTAGTAGTTGTAAGGTAAGCAAAGCAGCAAGTGTTTTCCTGTGGTTCTGTAGTTTAAAATAGCTGGAGAGCATTGTCAAGTAAAATGCAGAGGTAAGTTAACTTTGTGCTGTCCACACAGCCTTCTAATACACCACTAACCAACGGAGGTTCTCTCTGCAAGGGGGACATGCAACATGAGGAATAGCATGAACAGGAACACTGCTCATGCCTGTGCCACACATGGTACAAAAGCACATCTGGAAGTACATTTTTGCTGACTGGAAGTCCTGAGGTAACCCAAAATGATACTGTATTCCCCATCCTTCTGTGCCCAAAAACTGTCATGGGTTCTTCAGGACCCTGCTGCGGGAAGCTGGGGATGGGTGGGTGCTATCCCAGGTGCTTTTAAACTCAGTTCTGGAAGGCAGCTGGGCCCTGCTGCTGTGTGGTCTTGGCTTTGCTGGCTGCTTGGTCTTGCCTTAAGCATAGGCTTTGCCCTTTTTGGGTTCTCTTTTTGGTGTTTTTTTTTCCTGGTCTCAGAGAGACTGCAGTTAGTGGCTTTCTCATCTTGGGAAGGGTATTTCTGGCATTTTGTGTCTCTCCTTGTGGGGAGAGGTATGAAACAGAGTATGAGATTCAGCAGTTTGGTATTTAGCAGTTATTTACTGTTAGTTTTTGCCTGTTGCTGTTTTGTTTGTTAGCAAACTGTTATTTTTTTCACTCACATCTACTTGTATTCATTCCTTATTGGTGGAAAGGGATTGGTTGAACCTGTACAGGGAGGCAACTTATTCCAGAGTGTTCTCCTTTTAAATTGTCTTAAACCAAGACACTGGAACTGAGAAAGGAAGCACCAAGATTGGTATTTGTGACTAAATCCATGATACCAGTAACTGGGTCCCATTAGGGTCAACAGAGCCTGGTTTGGACTCCTCGTGACTGCACCTTTAGAAGACAAGGTGTTCAGAGATTTCTTCCTGCTAATTAACCTTTCTGAAGGAACAGTAGGTACCCAGGCAGAACACCATTGCTATAGAAACTAACAAGCCGTGTGTGCCTTTCCCTCAGAAGTGTGACAACCAGCCATAACTCTATTTCTGTCTGTTTGCTGCAGTAAGAAGGAAGAGACCTTTAAGTCTTCCCCAGAGGACACAATGATTTTCTTCTCATTAAACAGGAGGTAGGCTATATGAAAGGATCAAAGGATGTCAGGTTGTTAAATAAAGAAATTGTCTGATGGAGTCCATCTTACATAAATAATTTTGAATGCAAAACAACAGATTCAGGCATTTAAAATAGTTTTGGTCCACACTTTTTGCTCTGAAGTGCTACAGTCCATACAAGAAATCTTGGATATAGCTCTTGTCCTGTAGTTCTCTTTTTTTTAAAAACTGAGTGAAGAGTTGTATTTATTTATATTGTACTGTACAATTCCTAGCACAATGGGCCATATTTAGGGATGAAACTCTAAAAAACTTAAAATATTAACTTGTTTATTAAAATCTGTTTGTTAACAAGTGAGATCTGTGAATTAGGTTGTACTGCATTCACTCAGTTAAGTCCCAGAGCAAATTCAATTTTTAAAACCACTTGATCTTTGCTAAATTAATAAATTAATTGAAAAACAAAGTAAGTGGTTGTGTAGGACAGGCATTAGGATAAGAGTGCTCAAACTGGATGTGAAAAGCACACGCTCCACTCCTGTGCCTCCCTGTACTATGAGATTTTGCATCTTTAAGAGTGTCTAAAATTGTGTACCAGGATCAGTCATGTTAAAATCACACCCTGAATGCTCCTTGCTGTCACTGCAAGCAGTCTTAAGCATACTTGCTTTAAAATATTGCCTTTATGGCTTTTTAAAGGCCAGACTCACTGTTGCCCACTTTGTGTGATGCTTCATGTATTATATTCTCCTGCCTGCAGTCATTTAAAAGGTTAAGCACATACCTACTAACCATGTCTTCCTAAAGAAACAGAAAACACTTCTAATAAAGCAGTATTAAAGAGGGGAAGAAAAGAGACAGACGAGAAACTTCAGGTATGGAATACAAAAGAACTGGGCACATGCTTATTTTTATTTATAGTCAAAGCATAAAAAACAAACACAGTTTGCAACATTTAGACTGGGCTCTGTTCATGATCTAGCTGATTTCAAAAGTCGTTGTTTGCACTTTCTATTATATATAAAGACAATTTAAGATCAATTTGATTGTGGCCTGGTGCTAATACATTTTTATTACTTATACCATGTAAATCAAGACATTACTGATACACACTCAGAGGACAAAAAAATTACACTTACTGTGAGAGGATGAGATTTTTCATCAAAAATATCCAATGATCTGTCAGAATCTCTACAAAACAAAAGTCTTTGTTTTAGCAATAAGAGTTAATTGCTAATGCTATGCTCTACTAAAAATCATTGTTCATTAAAGAGGACCAAGGGACATATTTTATAGTTCAGCTTTTCCTACAATATGGTATGGAGCTAGCTTGTATTTTTGCCAAGCATTTAATGATGAGTCCTTAGAATTAAATATTTAAGAAGCTAAACAATGAATAGTTTTCCATGTTCCTGTACTATGCTTACTAAAGTTCTTCCTCAAAATGTGAAACCAGGTGAAACTCATTAATAGCATTTACTTCAAAAAGTCAGCTGTAATTCAGAAACATATGCTGGAACTAGCTGTAATGGCAAGAGTGATTTCTATGTGGTGAAGTGTTCCTTCACCCATCAAAACTAATCCATACCTCTGTATTCAGGAAAAGCTAAACAAAGTCCAAAGGCTGATTTGTGGCGAGTTAAGTGTGTTTTCCTCAGCCCCTGTTTTGGAGTTTTACGTGCCCTTGGATGGCTGCATTACTGACCCTTCCACAGCTGCTCAAGGGAGGGTACAAAGAGTAAAGAGTTGCAGCATAAAGTGCTA
>WAAG01055776.1:1653-11737 GCA_013390105.1 Tichodroma muraria | reverse complement strand
GGAGGTTCTTCTGAGAAAATTTTTTGCTCCCCTCAAGTGTGGATTGTTAGAAATGCGGATGAAGCATGTGGGAGCCTTGGACACAACAGTAATTCTCATGAGAGTCCTGTGGTTGCACACGTTGGAAGAGCCATTTTCTATGGAAGTGAGCAAATCTTGCTGAAACACACTTTTATGAATAGATCCATCCTTTCTACAAAGGCAAAGAAAATAGGGCTTATAGAAAGCCCCAAATATTTATGTACTCCCTCTCATCTATCTAAAATATATTTATGCCTTCTACCACAGTAAATCTGATGAGCTATTTTATCCCTAGTTCCCCAGAAGAGAATTCTTGTCCATTAGGTAATACTATCACCAGACCTCAGCCTCAACTATTTTTTAAGCATTATCACAAACTGTCAGAAGAACAAGAGAAAAATCCTTATTGATGAATATTATATTCTTTGCTTTTGTGGATATTTACGTGAGAGTCCTTGAGCTTCTATGTAAAGCTTCTCTTTACTACAGAAAAGTTTGGTGTGTGCAGAAATTTCCTTTGGTTCTCCTAATAAAAAAAAAAAAAAGGTTTCCCTCCTGACACAACTCTTTACCCATGCAACTGTTTCAAGGCAGTCAGGAATAATACAAATAGGATGAAATACAGTAGTCTCTCAGTACATGACCCTGTGTTTTTCTAATAACATGAAGTTCATTGGATGAACAAAGACTCAGTGCCTCAAAACAAATTGTGTGAAGGAAAACACAGGTAAATTAGTTGTTCAAAGTGTAACTGAGCAGTGGATCTAACGCAGCAGAGAGGGAAGCAGAACTGATTCCCAGATGAATCCAGGGAACTCTGTTCCATACACACAGGTTAGGCCTTTTCTGGAAAACTGTCAGTGACTGGATCATTTGTGTTTAAGAAAGATGAATGGGACTAGAGCAGATGATGTAATGTGGGGAATGGAGAGCTTATTGTATGACAGTGTATTGGAAAAGCTTGGCTTATCATCCTAACAAAGTGAAGTATGAGAGGGTATATGATTCCTTTCTTATTAATACATCAGGAGACCAGTATGAGGAACAGAAAAAAATTACTTAGCTAAAAGACCATGTTGGCGGAAGAGCAAATGAGCATAAACTTGCCATGAATAATGATAGGCTGTAAATTAGAACATGACTCTGAACTATTATTGCAATCATTTTTTTTGAATGACCTTCCAGTCAGAAGGGAGGGGGAGGAAATTCAAATAATTTCAAGGTGTAGTCAAAAAATGTGTGTGTGTGTGTGGGGGGGTATTACGTGGTGTCTGTGATAGTAAAATGCTAAAACAAATGATTTGAAGCTTTTTTACAACCCTGTGTTGCTAATAGTTCTTTTTATTGGAACTGTCAGGCTCTTGGTTACTTTTCATACTCCTATGATGGATTTTGAGGGGAGTGGGTTTAGTCAGAAAACGTATTCTCCAGTCACATTCTTTTGTGTGCAGTTTTCCCTCCTTCTCTCGATGTCTCACAGATGTCCAGGTTACTGATGGATGGCTCTGCTTGTAGACCTGGCACAGACTGTAGGGAATCAATGTAAGTCCTTTTAAGTCTTCACAAAAGTTCTTCCTGGTGATGATACTGCTGCAGCTGCCTGTAGCAGCAGCCGCAGGGAAAATCCACTGCTGGAATTTCCTGTGGGAGACACCCAGTGGGAAATGAAGAAGGTTGAGACTGACTGGCTGAGCTTAATTGCTCTAAAATGTTCACTTTAGAATCTAGAAATTTATGTTAAAAGATTACCATAGAACATGGAGAGGGGGATAAAATCTCTAATGTTTTTTGGAGGCCATCTTATAACAATTGTTTGCTTCTATGAGAGATGATATTTGGTTAGTTCAGTATCTCACATAAAAATAACTCCTTCAAAATATTGAACTTCAGGCCCCCAGCTGGCAATGCACTCTGGCGTTGGCACGGGGATAATACCAGCTTCTCAAGGGAACTTTGGAGGTTCGTGTACTGGGGATGTGACTGCTCCAACAAGTTAAATTCTGAGTTCTTCATTTCAGCTTCTCCCATGAGTCAAAAGACAGGGATATTTTGTGTACTGTATTGCAAGGTCTGGACTTGTTTAAGACAGCAAGACCTTTTTTCCCATGTTATTACATGAATAAGCTTTTGTCACTTGAGTTGATGTTGCAATCTGTTGAGGAACTGGGAGTGTTGGAAATACCTCTACAAGATGCTAATATAAATCGTGTTTCTTGTAACTGGTTCATCAGTGGAAATGGCATCATGTTTAATTTATAGTAAAATTTCTTAATTTTTATGAAAACTTTCATGGTATTAGACACAAATTATGAAATGCAGACTTTAGCATGCTCAAAAAAGACTGTTTATTCAGTAAAGCAAAAAAATGGGATTTCAATTTATTTTGTCAGATGTTCAGAGTCAAAATTCAGATTTTGCTGAAATTTTGAGGCAGAAGATCATGTTATGGAACTTTTGTGATGCCATTGATCTCATCTGATCAGTCCAGTAATACTTGCCTTAATTCATGTTGTCTGCCATCCTCTAAAGCAAGACTGAGTTGACCTGGGTGTTCATCAGACAACTGTATCTGCTTTTTGCCACCCTTGGCTTGTATCCTCTCAAGATTCCCCTGAAATAAGTGATTAGAGTACGAGTTCTTTCCTTGGCTTTTCTAGCATGGATTTTTGGATAGGTTCTCTGATATTCATATGGGAATGAGATTTTTTTTTTTCTCTTCCTACCCAGCTGCCTCAGGCCCTATGAGCAGTGCTGAAATCTTGCATTTTAGGAAGGCATTTTCCCCTGAAATTCCTACTTGAACACTTGGGCTAGAGTCTGCTGCTTCAGGGGAGCAAGATGCTCAGACAGACAGACTGAGAGATGGCCTGATAGTCATGTTTTGCTGAAGCAGTGTGCACAGTTGGGTGTGTGGGGAGTAGAGTGAAGAAGCGTGATAACCCCCCCTACATATATATTCTTATGTCCTGCTTGCTTCATCATTCTGACGTGAGTATTCTTCAGGATATAATTCGATAGAACATCTGGATTTCTTTGGCTGCCATTAACTGCTGCCTTTTTTGGGTTGTGGAGTCTGTCTCAGGGATTTTTGGATAGTGACATTGCAATAACCAGCCTGAGGTATTTGGATTTGAGCAAGTAACAAGTCCCCATTGGCTGGCCCACGTAAATGAAGAGGCAAAAGAGCTTAGGAATGCTCCATCTGTAGCTTGCTGACAGAAGCCAGAATTTGCCTTCTGTGAATTTTTTTTCGCAGTGTAAGAAAGGAGGGAAGAAGAGGAATCACAAGCACTTTGAAGGGGATTTTTACTCTTCAAATTTTGCAGATTGTTCCCAGTATAAAACAGACTTTAAAGGAGTCATTCCTGGAAATTATGATGGGGAGGGGGCAAAGCCTACTTGCTGATTGTAACAGCTACAGACTAAATGTGCTTTCATATTATATTTTATTAAAATTATAACTGACCAAATGCCTAGAATATTCAGTAACTATGAAGACTTTAGAAGGCTACTTCACGTCATTGGACTTTGTTCAAAAAAGCCTGAAAGATGTCGGAAAAAGCCTGTAGCTCATTAGCTTGCTACCGGCGGTCATTGATTGCAGAAATTCGACCGCTTAAAAATCCCCAGCAGACTGACGGACGAACAGCAACGTGCTGCTGTCTGTGTCAGCCAGCAGTCACTGCTGGTGATGGCTGTGGGGGGGGCTGGGCTGGGTCCCCACTGTCCCCAGTGGGGGCTGGGCTGGGTGAGCGTGTCCCTTCCTCGTCGCGGCTGCACTCTTTGCAGGTGCGTTTGAGCCCCTGCGATGCCCGAGCCATCGCCTGCGGGTGCTCCTTCAGGGGTGCAAAGCGTGCACTGCAGGCACCTTGCAGAGGTTGTGTTTTACTGGGAGCTGTTCAGGAGGGGGCTGATGACGAGCTCATCACGCAATACAGGAAGGTTTAACTGGGTGCAGCAGTGCACAGCTTTCTCCCCCTCCCCAAAAAGCAATGTTCTGCAGCAACTGCTACTGGCAGAGTATCTGTACCCCAAGTCTCAATAAAGAGCAAATTAATTACGAGTAACAGAACATCTATTTTTCATGATGCTAAGACTCAAATGTTAATTATCTCTAATTCAAAGAGGCCATTTCTCTTTGTCACTTTTAATCTGTCACGTAACAGATTACATCTGACAGATCTTTCTCTGCAGAAAAAAAATCTGTTTCAAACTGGTTAAAAAAATTGAATCCAGTGCTCATGCTGTGTGCTATGTTAAGAAGGTAAATAAGCTCTTCCTTCCTTCCAGTTTTGCATTGCATACACTGAAAACATATTAAAGATTATTTAGATTTACGTGGCTTGATTTGACAGCTTTTTCTTATTTCCAATAACTACAAGAGAGAATCTTAGGACTTTGCCTTCAAGGTTTTTTGGGTTTTTTTTACTATATGAAAGTAAATAACTGTGGAATAGAATAGACCTAAATATGAGGAGGTGGTTACAAGTGTGTTCCAAAGGGGTGTTTTTTGGCTCTGTGGTTTTCAGGGTTTTTTTCAGTGTACTGAGGAACAAGGTGCGTGTGTGATCTTAATGCTTTGTGGGGGAAAGGCCGCTAACAGGAGCTGCCTTTTTTTCCTCTTTGCACATCTTAGTTGTGTTTGGCAATCAGCAGACCAAGTACCAGCAGCTGAAGCTCTGATCCATGCCAAGCTGGGCCCTATCCCTACTACGTAACCTCTGCCTGGAATCTGAGCTACACTGGACACTTGTATGGATAGGACTGGTGTCATTTTGCATTGAGACACAGTGCAAAGTGCTGCAGCTCTACTATGGCTGGCAATTATGCTGAGTTAATAAGCCTTGCTGGATGAGGTCTGACTCTCTGCTGCATGCCCCAAAGCACTCATAATGTATAGATCTTTTCTGTCACTTGAGGTCCCAGCTTCTATGTGGATGCTGCAGAGTTGGTATGTTTTTTATGGTGTGCTCAGTACGGAGAGTTCCTAAGTAATCTGTTCTTTTTGAACTGTGAGGTTTTCTAAGGCAATTCTGATCAAATGCCCAAGCTGTAAAAATAGACAAACAAAACTGTGTTTGCAATCGAACACTCAAGACTTTTGTGGTTTTCTGCTCATTATTCATACCCCAAGTTACGTGCCTACATAAGCTGTTAAATTCTGTTAACCTCAGTCATTGCTTGGGGGATCTCGTGATGCTTCTCTTGTGCCATGTGTTCTCTAGGAAGCACACAAAGATGCAGCCTGCACTGAGAGATACTGAACTGTAGAGATGTCTGAAAGAAAAGCAGTTTATGAAGATTCTTAGAGACTGAGAAGTATGTATTTTCTATTATTCCCACATTACATCTTGAGAAGGGTGCCCGGAGGTAGCACACAGGGTCAGTGCTGCACAAATGAGTGGTCTTGACTCCACGCTCTGCCAAGGAGTCACATTCAAACACTGCCTATGGAAAGGATGTAGATAGTCCTGCCCTTCTGTTTGAACTTTTCAGATAAGTAAACAGATGAAACTGTCACTTGTTATACAGCAAGTAATAGGGGCATACATATTTTCTCTACTATCCGTGGTAGGGCATATATATATAAATATTTTATAAGTTTAAATTTAATTAATATCCAATAAAATAATGTATTTATTATAAAACGTTGCTGTAATTTGATATAGCTTATATTCCCTTTATTTGTTTTCATCTTTATTTCAGTTTTAACATTTATTAGTTTCTTTGCCTACCAGCTTCTCCATTGGAACTGTAAACCCTGCAATACCATGTGCATGCCTGCTGGGAAAAGATTTTCTCTTTTGTTTTATATGGACTGTTGGAAATAATTGTACACTAAAGTTTGGAAAAATACTGTATTGTTATTGTCCTCCATTCAATAAGTACTTTTCCCACAAAGTATTGATGGAAGTGTTTGCTGACTACAATATGTTGGTTGAACTATTTAGCTAATTGTTAATCTGTATGATGAAAATAAATAGCTGGTGAATGTAAAATATCTTCTTTTAAAAAATAATTTGCTTCATGTACTGGAATGGGTTCTGTCCTGTAAAAGCTGATTGATGTTGTTGCAGAACCCTGTAACAATTTTGGCATTTTCAGCTCACCCAGCACAAATTCATGAAGCTGCAGTTTCTTTGACTGAAAAATTCCAAGAAATACTAACTCCTGTACTCTGGTGGCGGTGCCAGCTGGCAGGCAGGCAGTGGTGGTGAGGATGGGGCTGAGTACCCACAGCAGCTGTCTGTGGAGCTGTATGGCTGTGCTAGCAGGGTTCAGTGTTCTTCTCCTGTGGGGGCAGAAAGGTGCAGATGGTCACTGTCCCAGAGCACCTCCAGGTTAACCTGTGTGCACTCTGTGCTCCCCTACGACTTCAGTTTTACTGAAGTTGGGAATGCTTTCCTGGAAGGTGCTTTAGTGAAGGAGTGCAAGTCAATTTTTCAGTGACTGCTTTCAGTAGTCCCTTTTATCTTGCCTTGCCTAGCCTTGCCTGATGTGTGTACTTAGTTATTGTGAGATGCCAGGAGTGTATAGCAGTGATGACAGAAGAGTGTATTTGAGCAGCCAACAGCAGTGAGTACTGGGAAGTCACTGGAAGCCTTTGTTATTTGATGGAATAAATCCATAGTAACCATAAAATAATCTAGCATTATTTGTTTGTGAAACCTGAGTGCATTCTGAATGTGGCCTTTGATCATCAACTGAAATGCAAAGGCTTTAATTAAGGGGCAGGCACAAAAGATTCAGTAATGATAGTGAATAAATCTTCTGTACTTTGACAGTGTGTGTGAATGTGGCTCAGAGTGCTTCAAAGGACTGAAAGAAATGTTCCTTTTAATCACACAAAACTGCCATCTACTAAAGGGCAGTTCATTAAAGCTGAATTTAGCATTTATGCCGAGAAATTTAACAGATGTATCTGTGACAAATGCATTACTCATTGCACATTGTTCTGTATGAGATTTAAAGAAAAGTAAGCATATCATGAGTGCCCACTGTTGTCCACTGGTGTTCTTCCTGTTACAACAAGCTGTGGTGTAAAAAGGTAACTGTATTATTCTACAAACAAAATCACAGGAACAAATATGTCACAAACATTTTGCCTTTAGCTTAGGTCACAAGCTGTCTTTCTTGCATGCCTTTGTGATCTCTTCTTGCTCTGGAGAGGTAGAGTTGTAGCGTGTGCTATTCCAGGGAAGCATGGTCGTTGTAAATAAACTCTGTTGTAATGAACTCCCCACTCTGAGGTTTGTGTTTTGTGCAGGAAAACCTAAAGTAAATCATGAGAAAACTGAAATTCTATCAGAGCAGTGCATGTTTGGGATTAAAATCTGACTTTCTGTTTGCATTTATATTTTGTCGGTGTTCTAGATGAGGCCAGTAGGGAAAAGTTGATTTATGACAAGGTTTTAAAAAGTGCAGCAGTTTTGTTTAATCAGGAAAGACTCTGGAAGGATATTTGACCTTTCAAATCCTCAGTATTTATCTCCATTTTTTCTCCTCCATTTTGTGGACTGGGACTAGAACTGACTTGTTTCTTATGCTTTATAATTGTTTATGAGCTGACTTTGTGTTTTTAATGAGGCCTGTGTGGACATCCCATAATGATACCTCAATAATTGCAGCATTCAGAGAGTTTGTTCAGGAACTCAACCAACAGACAACCTGAAAGGGGTCAGACTGTACTGTCCATGTATGTATTTACATACATGTGTGTGGTTTCTCTTATAATAAATATCAAATAATAAAACTGTTTCTAAAATTATGTATATTTGTACACACTTGGATCAGGATATTCAATTTAATTTCAAACAAAATATATTTTGGGGAGAAGAAAGGTACAGTCTAATGTCAGTCACAGCAAAGACAGAGTTACATTTGGCTATCCAACTACTGGTTATAAAGGGGTTAAAACCAAATGAAAATGAACAAACATAGCTGAACCAAAAAGTATTGCAAAATGCAGAGGAAATTGTTTCTGTATTTTAAATCCATTTAAATTCAGGAATATGTTTTTATTATATGGAAGGCTCTAGGTTAGTCAGGTGTTGGCATCCTTTTCCACGTCTGCGTTGGGCAGAAAAGCAGAAATATGCTCTCCTGAACTGATATTTTATCCAGCAAAAGAAGGAATTAATATTCTATGATTCTAAATTAATCTTGAATTCCCTTGATTTCAGTGAGCGTGAGACACTTGAACTTTCTCTTGCTGTGAAGCACAACGTAGTATCATACAAAAACATGTACCCTTTTTTAAATATTTGCTGAACTGCTGCTGGGTTACAAATGCATTAAGTAAATGATGAAGAGGAAAGTTAATTCTTACATTATTAATTCATTTTTCTTTAATAAATAGCCATAATGATAATTAGAAAATATGAATACCTCACTTCTTGTTGAGCCAGATGTCACTTCTTTGAGGCAGGCACATAGAACAGCTTTTTAGCATCTTGAAGTGACACAGAATTTTTGGCCTGGTGCTGATACTACAGCTTTCTTTTAAGAAACAGATCTGCTCTAAATTATTTCTTCAGCTTCCAACGGGAAAGATGGGTATCACCAACATGAAAATGTCAGTAATTTCATTTTCGTTTGTGACTTTTGAAGCATTTAAAGGTAAATTTAAATACAAATATCGCTATTGAACATTTTATACTAGTTTTCTGTAGATCACCAAATGCTTTGGAGCTGCTAATGTATTAGTGCGGAAAATCTAAATGTAAAATTGCATCCAAATGAGGACTCCCACGGATTTCTAAAGTATGTTGTCCCTAATTAAATTAATCATAGCATTTTTTACTATCTTCAGGCTTTTGTGGAAAAAACAGTGTTCAGACTGTAGGGACTCAAGGGATAAGAGCTGACTGAGAAAAGCTATGGTTCTGCTTTGTCAAGTCTTTGTGGTGGACTTCATACTGGTTCTTTGTAACAAAATGGTTTTAGAATAACAAACGGTCAAATTATCTTTAAAGGAGTGTTTCTTTTTGTGTACAAAGTTGCAGCTAGAGTAGAAGAATTGAGGGTCACTTTTGAGGGCATGGAAAAAAAAATAGTCTGTTGCAGAGAGATTTACAAGATGAGTTTGTGTTTTACTTGGAAATCAAGACAGAAGTTTGTTCTTGGGGAATGAATATATGTTATTTAGGCTAGGTAATCAAGCAGATGTACATGCTCAGCGTATTCTCCCTTGAGTGTTTCTTTTAACAGCAAGTTATTCCAAAGGGCTAGTTTTGGCCCAGGCAGGCCATCAGGGATGTCGCAGAGGTTTTCTTATATATTTTCTATCTAATTTTTACTGTTTAATCAATTGTCTCTTCTCAACCACCACTCAACAATAAAATTATAAAGACACTGAAGACACACCCACACACCAACCTGTACTATATTTTGGGAAATACTGAAGTCACATTATCCCATACTTGATCTTGTGAAATGAAGGCAGTTGAGTNCTGTCACACAAGTTACAGCCAAAAAATCTCCTTTTAGGAAAGGAACAACTGAACACAGCTTTTCTCCCTTTAGAGACTCAGGAAAGCTCAGAATGATAAAAGGGCAGTGGTAAGAGACTTTCTTCACAGGAACCAGCAAATATTGTGATTAAATTACTAGTTGTTATAAATTGTATATACATATACAGTTCCATTTAAATTTATCTCCAAAATGTCAAAAGTATGAGGAAAGAAAGGCATGAGCACTTCTTTCATTCTAATTGGAAAGCAACAACAAAAAAATGTAATGATTTCTTGCCTTTTTTTCCCTCCCTTCTCTCAGGTCCGTACCAGTGTCCTACCTGATCACAAGGAACCAAGAGCAGATGTTGGGGTAAGCAGTTATTTTCATTGCTTGATTTTTATTTTTTTTTTCATCTCATCAGCAGGCACAGACACTCACTGCTCAACAGGAGCTGACAAGCTTTTTTAATAGTAAAAGTTTTTGGTTAAATGAATAAAATAATAAGGCAGGAGTGATATTCTCATGGGTTGATGTAATCCTGTTCACATCTTTTTGACAATCTTTTTCAACTGAAGCTATTCTGAGACAAGCACAACTGTGTAAACTC
>WAAG01055774.1:22654-100276 GCA_013390105.1 Tichodroma muraria | reverse complement strand
CCCAGCCTGGCTCCAGAGCAGGATCCATTCTCACCTCACTCTCTCCTGGTGCTCTGGGTTCAAATGTGAGACCATGAGAGCTTGGTTTGAGGCAGAGGTGCAGAGTTTGGGATCACACTGCAGGAAAATGCAGCCTCTTGATTGACTGAGCCTGAGGTTGGTGCAGCCTGGCCCTGAGGGGAGCGTTACCCAATTATTGTGATTATTTATAAATTGGCAGCAGCCTTGGGCCGTTGTTTCCCTGGTCTTGCTCTAACTTAGCCCTGGTGCTGCTCCTCTGGTCAGAGCCCAGCTTCAGGCAGCTCCCCGTGCCATTCCTCACTCCTGCCATGTTCCTTCCACCCTTCTGCTGGATCTTTTGACATTTCTTCAGCTTCTTGGAAAAGTTTCGAAGTAAAAAAATCTGTCAAGGAGTTGAAACCACAGCAGAGTCATCTGTCACCCAGCAGCCTTTTCAGAGCTCAGTCCCAGTCAGATGAAACAGCCTTTGGGTTTTAATTTTGATCCAAGGATCTGGCGTGGTGGATGGCACAGAGTGGCTGTAGATCTTCCAAGATGCTTTTAATTCAGTTTGCCTTGAAGACACTTACTTCACATAAGTGTTTAAATATATTTATTAAATGTTTCACCCAGTCTTTAACAGAGCCACGCTTTTGTTGTTGCTGGGTGTTATCTGTAAATTAAGAAATGTTGCTTAATGAACCTACTTAAAACAAGCAGAGTCTCTCTTGCTTTCCCATCCCCTGTCGCTTAGCAACGGGATTTCTCCCTGTGCAATCCCTGTTACTTCAGGACCATGTCTGCAATATCCTCTCTAATTCTTCTCACTTTACCCTTCTAGAAGCCTTGCTGGAAGATTTGAGTAACTTCATCAACCCCTTGACAGACGTAATAAAGCAGAAAGAGATAAAATCAAACAATCAGTCACTTCAGCGGCGTAAACTTTGCTGAATTCATCAGCAGTCTCTTAAGCTTGATAGTGTTTGTAATGAAAAGTCCTCTCTTGTGAAGAAAAGAGCAAGGAAAAACAGCTGGGGAAAAAACTGAGGGGATTTTAGCTCCTTGAAACACATTCAGGGGATTTGTAGGGATATTGTACCTTCTTATTTATGAATATCTGAATTGCACCAGATTTCCTCTATTTGCTAAGACAGAATTTACGCCATGAATTGTTCCTAAACCAATCCAGTGTTCAGGCTGCTGTATTTATGTCTAGGGAAGCCTCCAAGCAAACAGAAACATCCACTGCTTCCCCCCAAAATCCGAGTGTTTCTGGTTTCCTTGTTCACCCTTGCTTGCTCCACGTGCTGGGAGTTCCGGGAAGCCAGAGGAGCTCCCCTGCTGCTTCTTCAGGGTGCTGATGTTGGGTTCAGTTGATAAAATCTGGGATTAAAATCTCTTCCAGTGCGAGACTCGAGCCTTCTGGAAGTCAAGGAGGACACAGACCTGGATCCAGAGGAGAACAGCTCTGTCTTCATGGGAATCCTCATCAAGGGGCTGGCCAAGCTGAAGAAAATCCCAGAAACAGTGAAAGCCATCCAGGATCGCTTGGAACAGGAGCTCAAGCAGATTGTGAAGCGCTCCACCACTCAGGTGGCTGACAATGGTTACCAGAGAGGGGAGAATATTTCCCAGGAAAATCAGCCTAGGTAAGGATATTTCAACTCCCAGCCCTTGATTGCTGGGAAGAAAAAGAAAAAGAAAAAGGAGAAAAAGGAAAAAAAAAAAAAAACCCTAATTGATAATATGACTTGAAATGAGAAAATTCAGCTCGGTGATTTCGAGTGTAGCAGAGTCCAATTAAGCTGATGCAGGTGCAAAGCTTTGAAATCATGTATGGAACTAATTCTATCACAAATGTATGGCCAAGTCTCTAATTGTTTTGCAGCCCCATTTACGTTAATAGCAAGGTGTGGAAGCCAACTGAGCACTGGGTTTGTGCTGCTCCTCAGAACTCACTGAAACTGGCCTTTGGAAGAAAAGGATTCCAGCAGGAATCTCTTCCAGCTGAAATATTCATCTCCACATTGTCGTGATCATTGTCCAAAGGGAATTTAGCAGGAAAGTAAAGTGTATATCTTCATTATGTGCAATATTTATAGTGGAAAATCACTCCCAAGGAAAACATCAGCTTGATAAAGACTCCTTTTTTAATTCCTCTCATTAGCACTGCTGTGGAAACAATTCTGTTTTGAAGAATTTGTGGAGTTACAATGCTGATAACTCAGTGAAAATGAGCTTTTTTTTGATGGGTCAGAAGGCAGAATTTTAGTTTCTGATGCCGAGAGTGTCACATATTCTTGACACTTGTTTTATGAACCAGTCTGGAGAGGTTGTGTGGCTCCTGGTTGTCTGTTGGAATTGATAAATTGGATCAGATCATATATCAATGCCATTAACCTGCCCAGAGGGTTGAGCGAGGCACAGAAAGGTTTAATGGGTTTTGGCATCTGCTGGAGAGCGTGAGCCTTTAAGAGGCTCATATTCCAGAGCCATGGAAAGTGTCTTGAGTTCTTGTTGAATACAGACATAATTGGAACTGATTCTAAACCTAAATCACACGTGAAGTTTACAGCAAGCAGGTGAATTCATTTATATTGAAAAGAATAAATTACAGTACGGAAGGGTGTCCCCACCCCTTAAATTAGCTTCAGTTTTAAATCATAGCTCAGAGACTTTCCTACTGGCAGGGGAAAAATAAATCTGAACAACAAGGCCCTGCTGCTTCAGCAGAGCTCTGTAAGACCCCAAATTTGAGCACAGTGCAGTGCCCAGAACTGCTCAACTGTTCATTAGATGATGATGATCACTGTCAGATGATCCTTGAAGTCCTTTCCAACCCAAACCATTCTGTGACTGAGGATGAAGCTGATGATCTGCTTGGGGAAATTTTGGTGTAATTCCTTTTGAGACCCCATGCAAAAACTATTTAGATTGTACCCCTCTCGTTGTACAAGAGAGAAATGATTTGTAGAACATGGCCACAAAAGCTGCAGATCTGGCAACAGGCACTGCTGATCTCATTCTTCTTTCTTTTTAAATTTAATTCTCTTTTCCTTCTTTCCTTAATAAGCTTTCTCCATGTAGCTTTGTGCAGCCACCTTTTACATTTGTGTATAAAAATATTGTTAATTATTCCCAAATTTTTAAACTGAAGATTTTTCTGGTTTGTGATGACTCTTTGGGTGCTCTCTCAGATCCTCAGAGCTTCAGGAAGGGCAGGAGCAGGTTCCAAGTAGCTCCTTGTCCCGGGGAGAAGATAACTTTGAAATCTCTGCCTGAATCCCACCACGTTTTAGCTGAGTTCAGCTTTTAAGTGGACAATTTTAAATTCTAGGGAAATTCTCTAATATTTTTAGATGTCTCTGCTTGAAAGAAGTTCATGGAGGAAGGCTTAACTATAGAAATTGCCACTGCCTTATCCTTAATTAGTGGCTCATTAGTCACACCAGTGTTTAGAAATCCTTATCCGGGGTTGTGGAGGGCAGAAGAGGCCCTTTTGAGTTTCCTTGGGGTGCTGCTGCACAAACCTGTGGGGCTCTCCTGGATTTTGGAATAGTTTGCACTTCAGAATAACATTGTGGATGGGTGCCTACTTGAGGGACAGGTTTATGGGGCATTTTTGGTAAGGAAACATTAAAAGTCCAGTCCAAGAAGAGATGGGAGGTTGACGCTTTCACTCCTAAATCCTTTTGCTTGAATTCTATGTGCTTTTCCTTACAGGTCCATATTATATTTTGACTTTTGCCCTCATCTCCAGGCTTTGAAATAAACCAGGAACTGTGTCCAGGCCACCCCTCTGACCAGGCACAGCCTGAAACGCCTGAATTGTCATTAATGTCCTCGCTCAGGCGGCAGCAGCCACTGGGCATCACTTCACTCCCATTATTGCCTGGACCGTGGGAGTCCCTCCTGGGTGTGTGTCACTGTCCCCAGCACATTTCCCCTCTCTCTGGGTGCGGGGTCTACGAGGTGGCTGTGACAAATTGCCCGAGCCAGGCTCCTGTCACTGCGTGTCCTTGTTCAGCTCAGGGCGCTCCCTGCTCCAGCCCCATCCAGGCCAGACTGTTTGATGGGTTTTGTCTCGTTGCCTGTGTCTCTTTCGGGTCACCTTCTTTCAAAAATGACCTGACAGATTTATAGGACTTTTAGGGAAAAGAAAAATTCTTTTAATTTCTCTTTTAAGAGGTAAGAGGTGCTGGTGGCTGAGCTGAAAGCAGGGAGATGTGGGAATACAGTGATGAGAACGGAGAATGTGCTGGGGTGGCAGCTACTGACACTGGAGTGTGGATCTGGGGGATTTCATGTCCTTCAGTCTGGAGCAGGGGAGGAGGGACACTCTGGAATTTCAAACAGGAAGGATCTGATCAGTGTAGTATTATCTTAGTAATGGCTCCATGAACAAGTTGACAGTGTGAGGTCAGGCTCAGCTAGTGAGAATAAAGTGAACTTGTCCAACTCTGCAGGTCATTCAGTTCTGCAAGACTGCTCTTTCCTGGGGCAGCAAGGAGTTAACTGAGCTCTTGTTTGTCATGGGATGTTGGTGGAAGCTGGGCTGGCACTGAGAACATTTTCTCGGTGGCACAGAATTAATTTGGTCCCATAATGTCACATTTTCTGGCATTTGCTGCTATTCTGAAATACGAAGAAAAGGGATACATACACAATTTATTGGGTTTTGTTTGAATAGGTGTCTTGGTTCCGGTGGCTCTTTATTTTGAGTCGAGAAGGTCATGAATTAATTCAGAGGGCTGGAGCCAGGCTGGGAGAGCTGTGGGTGCTCCCCTGGAAAAGAGAAGAGTCCAGGGAGAGCTCAGAGCCCCTGCCAGGGCCTGAAGGGGCTCCAGGAGAGCTGCAGAGGGACTGGGGACAAGGCCTGCAGGGACAGGACACAGGGAATGGCTTCAGATTGGCACAGGGGAGATTGGGTGGGATCTTGGGGAGGAATTGCTGTCTGGGCTGGAATTGCCAGAGCAGCTGGGGCTGCCCCTGGATCCCTGGCAGTGTCCCAGGCCAGGCTGGACACTGGGGCTTGGAGCAGCCTGGCACGGTGGCAAGGGATGATCTCGAGGGTGTCCCCAAAGCCATTCCCTGTTGCTGTGAGCACTGAAGGGTGCTGGAGAAGGAGTGGGAGCCGCTCCAGCTCCGCCGCCGATGCCGTGTCCTGCCCCGGGGATCGCAGCTTCTGCTGGGCAGACTTGGAGCATGTGGTGGCTCCAAAGCTGCTGCAGGAAATGTGATGGAGCCTGTCTGTCAGAGCTACAAGTGCCTAACATATGGATTTGGGAAGTGTTATCTTCACGTTTTGGTGGGGTTACGTGTTGCTCATTAAACGGCTCTGAACTCCATCGGGATTTTTCTCAATCTCAAACAGTAGAAAGTGTGATGGCGCTGCCTCGTCACAAACTGCTCAGGACTTTGCAGAGGTGCTTTAATTACGATAATTGGGCAGTAAGGAACCACGGGAGCAGGTACAGAGCAGTAGACTTAGATGATGTTATAGCTATAACAAATATAAGAGTAAAATCATGGCAACTGATGAGGGTTGATATTTTAGCTTTCTGATATTTCCTGTCATTTGAAACCTGCCATATTAATTTAGTAACTCAAAAAGAATTCCTTTTATCCTGTTTGTGTGGGTAAGTCAGTTTTTATTGCCCTGAAACTAATACTTTTTCCTGGGGGAAGAGCGGGTGGTTTCCCTCCCTTCCTGCAGCCCTACCTGGGGTCTCACTATGAGCTTTACTATTATGTTAGTCCAGTTTAATTACTGTGGAGTTATTAATGGTTCTGTCTTCCCTGTAGCCCTAAACAGGAGACTTTTAAAGTGGGCAGCGCTGATATATGGGAAGGGAATGAGGAGGAAAATCCTCAGGACTGTTCAGATACCAAACCTGAGCTGAAGTGAGCCCACAGAGAGGGTTTGAAGCCAGGTGACCTTAGCACGTCACAAAGCAGGACATGAAACCACAGCGCCCTGTCCCCCTGCCCTGCTGTGTGCCTGTGGAATGTTCCAGAAGCTGAGCAGAGCCGTTCCTGTGGTTCCCAGGTTGCTGCTGGAGCTGCTGGAGCTGCTCTTTGACAAGTTCAACGCCGTGGCGGCCGCGCACGCCGTGGTGCTGGGCCACTTGCAGCAGACAGTGGCCTCCCCCTGCAGCCAGTACGACGGGGAGATCAAGCTCTACGACATGGTGGATGTGTGGGTGAAGATCCAGGACGTCCTGCAGGTAAGAATCCCTCAGGTGGGCACGTTTTCAGCTTGGAACAGCCTTTAGAACCGGGCCAGAGAACGCCTCAACACTCAGCAGTGCTGGGATTTGTCTTTGGGGTTTTTTTTGGTTTTTTTTTTTTCAAGTGGCCACATTTACAACAGATTGTAAAACTCCAAAGAGCTTAAATATCAGCAAAAAAAAAAAAAACAACAACCCGTGGATTCATCCTTATGGTGTTTGGAAAGGTTGATTCCTTTTGCCTACCAAGTGATTTATCAGCAGCTTTCAAAGTGACATTTTTGTTCTGTGTTACCATGTCATGCCTGTCTTATAAAGTGTCACAGCTCTAATGGCTTGTCTTCTGCTGTCATTATGGCTGGGTTTAGGCAGCTGAGACACTTGCTGCTGGCGTGTTTGCAGCAAATTCTTATTTGATTCTTCCTCTTAACTGCAAGAGACTAAAGCTGTACCTTGCTTAGGCTCCATTCAGCTGCTGGTGCCTCTCACCCGGGGATCTGAGGCTCTCTCAGGCAGCAGAGCTCTCATCTGTCACATGTCTGTTCTCTCATTCTTGCTGTGTTAGTATGTTTAGTCTTATACTAAACACGTGTTTAGCGTATTTATTTTATTTATTTATTTGGAGATTACCTTTATCCATAGTGCACAGATGTGGAACTTCACCTGGCATGTGATAGAGGAGGTCAAAGAAGTGAGCCTGGAGTTATTTACAGGAGGTGGAAGGATTTATGTTGGTCATTCCAGCTCTGGGCTGGTGATGGAAAATGCTCTCTGCCTCCTGCCCTAACTCACTTTTTCAGGTTTGAGCTGGTCTGTAGCTGTTGATCTGCAGGATCATTTGACTGTGCAGTGATGCAGTTTTTTTCCTTACACAAATATCCCAACTGTGTGCATGGTATGAATTTAAATACTTGGACAGAATAAATGTAAGGTGTGGGCTTTCAATCCCCTCCACTGACTCCTTATACACATATTTGTCTTCTTAGAGGAATTATGATTAAAGAAATCTCGATCACTTTTCCCCGTGCCACAAACTTGCAGCTCTCTTCAATAATGGTCTTGCAAAAATTTGCTTGGAAATGTCCAGCCAGAGGTTCATGAGGGGTTTTCTGAACAGTTACAGGATGTCACACAATTGAAGTGGGAATAAAGAAGTGAAGAATAAAAAGGAAGAATTAAATTTAAGGATATGTGGAATGGGTTTGGAATGGGGAATCTGCAGCCATCTTCCTGTGATCCATGAGGTCCAGAAAAACTTTGAGTTCTGCAGATTTTGCTCCAGAAAGAAAAACCTTGGAGTAAGAACCCTCCCAAGATTGTTCCTCCAGTGTAGCAGAACATCAAGGCTGGATATTCCTGTCCTCCATGGGAGCTTGGGATGGGTTCAGTCCTGGTGTTTGGAGAAATTTGGGGTGATTTCTCTTGGCTATTCCTGAACAGCCCAGAACAGCAATCCTGTGTTGCTAGAACTCGGAGCCTGTGGAGGTTTGAGCACTGAGGAGTGAAAGTGCTTTCTGTGCTGGGGAGGCAAATCTGACCAAGATCTCTGGAAAAAATATGTCAAGGAAAGCAAAACAACCCACTTGGAAAGGTTTCATTGTTCTTGGGTGTCAGAGGGAGTCGGAAAAGCTTCCAAAAGAGCTTTCACAATGCATGAAAGCAGCACTTTAAGATCCATAATCTCTTGCTGGTTTAAGGTAAGAGATGAGCATTGACTGGCATGAAAGGGAGCAAATGCTGCATTTCTTTGTTCCAAATCTTGTGGGTGTTTGTACCTCAGTTCCACTGGAGTGGCTTAAAATATTTTTACCTTAAGAGTGTAAGAAAACCTTTGATCCCAAAGCCTAAATTATCTCTTGCCTGCTTTTCAGAGTAAGGATAATTTTTGGAGAGGAGATCTTACGTTTGCAGCAGGGGGAGCAGAAAACTCGGTTTTAAAACTGTTTAAAGCTGTTGGGGGAGGCTGAAAATTTGGAGGAAGTGGCTCAGGGAAGCAATGCAAATTCCTTCAAATCCCAGTGGATGGAATTGAGTCACCACAGCAGAACAACATCACACGAGTGCAGTTGACAGGGAAAACGTACTGTAGGTGTGCATTGCACACCTCTGCACGTGGAATTCCTTACAGCAGGGCTGTCTCTCCACTCCTGCACAGAACAACAGGAGCTCGGGGTGGGTTGGAAATCAGGGCTGTGGGGAATGAGAGGTTTTCTGCAGCTCCTTTTTGGAGCTGGATTTCTGAAAGCTCCCTAGTAACTGCACCAGGCATTCTGGTGTAGTGTGAGAGGTGGCTCAGCGTTGAGCAGTGTTGAGGTACGAAACATGCAGATATTAAATATTTTTGACCTTCTCTGAGAATGGAGGAGTAACACAGAAGACAGAGTGACCTTTTCCAGTTGGTAGTGGAGTGCTAGAAAACAAACAAACAAACAAAAGCAGTTTGTCAAAGTATTAGAGCAGCCTTGTTCAGGAAAACACCATTTGAAGTTATTTGTCTCACAGCCAGCGTAGCCCTTGGTCTTGTTGCTCCATCAATGGGAGGGGGGGGGAAATCTATTTAAATTTTAACTTAAAGTTTGGCATTTTGTGTGGAGCTAATTGAGCTCTTCAGCGCAGGAGTGGGTGGAACATCCTCCTGAACAACCTCACTAATGTAGGATCAGGGCCTTGGCTGGAGGGGACTGGGAGCCATGTGCTGACGTGAGTGGTTGTGTCAGGATGAATAGGGAGGGAATTCTGTGGTTTGCTGGGACAATTCAGTGTCTGTGCTGGATCACACAGGACTGTTGGAAGGAGTCCAGAGGAGCCCCTCTGCTCTGGAGCCAGCTGGGAGAGCTGGGGGTGCTCCCCTGGAGAGGAGAAGCTCCAGGGAGAGCTCAGAGCCCCTGGCAGGGCCTGAAGGGGCTCCAGGAGAGCTGCAGAGGGACTGGGGACAAGGCCTGCAGGGACAGGACACAGGGAATGGTGCAGGACCCTGCTGCAGGAGAAGCGATGACTTGTCCTGTTGGTGACATGGCCTGTTAGCAGCTCAGGCTGGAGCTGTTTGCCTCCAAGGACGAGATCTTCTTTCTTACTGGTGAATTTGTAGTTGATGAATTTGCAATTTTTTGGGGACTATATTTTTCTCCCTCCCACTGAAGAGAGGGAAAATCACACGTATTTCCTCTGGGACATAAATCTTTAGCAGTCTCTCTGGTGGGCTGTCTGCTGAGAAGACACTGACAGCTAATATGTTCCTTTTTTGGGGGGGTTCTGTCTAATGCTTTCCTGTGTTTTCCAAAATTGGTGTCATTTAGCAGCCCCAACATTGCTGAAACCATAAGGAAACTGGGGAAGGAGGAACTGAAGCCTCCTCTCTGCCCACACACTCCTGTTGTGCTTCTGCAGAGCTGGGGATATCAGACACTGAGCACTGAGAAACCTCTCTTAAAGATGTTCCACCATCCTCATATCCTTCCTGATAAAAAGGAATGGCATTTGATGGAGGGAGCAGGGAAGTGGGCTCGTTCTGTGCCTCATGTCTGGGTCTGGTGGTGGGCAGTGGGAGTGATCTTGCAGAAAAGCTGCATTTAAATTGCATTTGCTGTGTCACCCTTGTCCAGGAGTCCTGGGAGGGCACTTGGAGATGAATTCCAGGGCTCTGCTGTGGGAACCCGAATCCCTCTCTGGTTTTTAAGGGAATTAGTGGCATGAAGGGCTGGTCCCCTTCGGCACCCAGGTGAGCAGTGCAGTTCAGCAGCCTCAGTTACTCACTTGGGAAAGGTCTGGAGGGGTTTCAGCTCCATCCCAGCCTCTGCCAGCTGTGCTGTCATCCCACTGCTTCCTTTGCCACAGCCCAGGATTTCTTCCTTGCTCTGGCAGTGCTGCTCATTCTCCTGTCAGGATCTGATCTGAGGGAGCTGATTTGGCCAAGGGTTTGCTGCTGGCTGCCTTTCCTGCTCGCTCAGGTCCCTGAGCTGTGGCAGGGCTGGCACAGGAGCAGGCGAGGGAGGGGAGGCAGCGTGGAAAAGGGAAGGGAAAGGGTTTTTTCCTGGCAAGGGAAGGGTTTTTCTATCAGCTGAAGCTGCTCCGTGGAGCTGCTTGTGGAAAACCCGAGTGGTTTTTGCTGGGTGGGCTCAGCACAAGGTCTGAACCTTTGCATTGAAAAGCTGAATGAGCTGTTGGTGACAACAGTTGGTGCTCAGAAAGTAAAATCAGCTCCTTGCATGAGAGCTGGTAGTGTGCCATAAATCCTGCTTGGAATGCCAGAGCAATACCTGAAAGTGCTGCTGCCTTTGGGAAGTTCACCAGGTGATGTTTTGAACCCGAAGCAGTTACTTTTCACAAAGTGTCTCCACGGATATTTAATGGCTTTGTGGTCATCCTCCAAATAATGGGCCTGACAGTCTTTGTGGTTCTTTTTAAATGGTCTGAAGTGTGTGGAACTGCTGCCCTTGGACTCCTGACTGGTTTGTCTCATTAATACTCATCATTGGTCATAAAAGGGATCTGTCTGCAGCTTACAAAAAAAAAAATAAAAATAGAGCTTCACTCAGTCTCTAGCAGGAGAAAGTGAGGAGGGAGAATTCCACTCCTCAGAATGCTGATATTTAAAAATGGAATTTAAATAATTAGAGTAGGTCACTTGATATTTTTCCCTCCCCCTGTTATTTGAAGTGAGCTCAGCACATGCAGGAATAAATCCAGCAGGGTGTTACAGTGTTTTCTGCAAATATGTGCTGCTAAGAACATGAGAATTTCTGGGGAAGTTTACAGTCCAGAAAGAGCTTCATCTGTCTGCATCTAGAAAAGGACAAGCTGATTTTGTAAGAAGGCATTTCTTTAAATTTTGGCCTTGCAAAGAAAGTTTGTAATGTCCTCCCTCCCCCATTAAGATGCTTTATAGATTTGCTCCAGTTTACCTAAAAATTCAAGTGTTCTTGCAATTTCAAATAGCAGATAAATTGGTATTTTTGTTAAGCTCTTAAGAAGATGCACTTGGAATTTGGGATGGTGGGAATGGCCTTGATTAAGGTGAAAAAACATGTCAGGAAAGGCAGAGAGATTTCATGGAATCAACAGGAGATGGCAATGGCATCCTGGCCTTTTAAAAACAACGAAATGAAGTAGAAAGGCCCCAGATTGATCTGTTTTCTCTTTGACTGGATGATCCTGGCTGAGCTGTGTTCAAAACTAACTGAATTATGTGGTTACAGGTACCTGGACAGGCTCCAGAGCTGAACTGGCTGGAGACATTGGATTATTTTCTTTCCCAGGGATGGCCCTTGTTGACCAAGCTGTGCCATATTTTATTTTCTATTCTGTTAGCAGGGTGACAGAGCAGAATTTTTCTCCCGTACTCTTGCGTTAACAACTTTCGTTTGGACACTTTTTATCCTGGAGCTGTTGATCCAATGCATTTCATAAACACCAACATTTATGCTGAAGTTCAAAGAAATCAAGCCCAGGATAAAAATTATTTGTTTGAACATTGCACAGTCACTCGTGCAGCTCATTGCAGAGGAGGTCAATGAGCTTTGGGGAGATTTTAAAAAATATCAACTCCTTTAATGAACTATTTGCAGGTTTATGAGCAAGGAAAAAATTCATCCTCTTTTTTTTCCATGCTGTAGAGCATCAAGCTGCTCTGAACTTCATCTAAGGTGGATTTTCCTTTTAATTGTTTATCACATTTAGTTATAGTTTTAAAAGGGTTTTGGAGTTTACGCCTAAATATTCATGTAACTAAAACCATGTGAGTTAAAAGCAACTTCAGCTCTGCTGTAGGTGCTGAAAAAGGTGCCCAATTTCTCTGAGGTAGAGAGAAATAATTTCAAAAAGCTGTTCGGTGGAGTTGTGAAAGTCAAAGTCAGCTCTGCTGGGTGTTAGGCTGAGAGGAAAAGGTTGGGAATGCAGGATAGGGAGTGACACGTTCCCTACTTCGATATTCGGCAGTTGGCACGAAACCTGTGCCTTGTGAACCCTGGGCCATCATTAAATTCCTTTTAATTGATACAACTTGAGAATACGGAACTTTTTCCAGCGTTTTTTTCCCCCCAGTGATGCCACTTGGAAGCTTTTCTTTCTCAAGCTGGAAGATTCTCTGACAAGGACTAAGAGGGGTGTGAAGTGACCACCACACCTGATGTGTCTCTGTGATTCCAACAGGAAATGTGAGTTTCGGAAGTAAAGGATGCAGAATTCCCAGCTTGTACAGGGCTTGTTAGCCTTCATCTTCTTGGAGCTGATAAATAATGGGATGATGTGCAAGAAATGGAAACTGCTGCAGATTTGCACCATATCATTTATTTAACCATTTTTGAACAGTTTTGTCAGCTCTGATGTGGATTTTTTTCCTCCCCGTTTTCTGTCAGTGTCTGCTGCACTTCGTCCCCGCTGTCAGCTGGAATTAGGAGGTGCTACAAGGAGTTCATCAGCATTTGTGGACATGTTTTATAGGCCCATAAAACCTCTCTTTTGATGTGCTGAGCCCATGCTCTGTCCCTGTGTGAGCGCCTTTAAAGGCAGCGACTTGTTCCCAGCACCATCAAACCACTGTGAAAGGAAAAAGGCCAAAAACTCCTCCTGTCCTCCCTGCAGGACTCCTCCTCTGACAGCACAGCCAAGGGATCCATGCAGGCAGATCCCTGCTAGTGGGAGAGAGGAGCTGATCTCCGAGGGAAATGTTTGGAAATTGTTTTGCTTAAAAGCCTTTTCTGCTCCCGTGTTGTTCTTCTTGTGCTTTCCGTGCGTGACATTTGCAAAACCTTAGGGTAGAATCTTATTTTTTTCCTGGGGTTTTCCAGCTCTTGCTGTTTCTTTTCTTATAGGAAATCTCTGCTTTTATTTTGGGGGCCTGAAGGCGCTTTTTTTTTTGGTTTGGTTTGTTTGATTGTATTGTAGGAAACTACAGAATTGCATCAATCAGAATTCTTCCAGAATCATAAAATGGTGTGCCTTGGAAAGGATCTTCCAGATCATTTCATTCCAACCCTGTGCCATGCCCAGGGATAACTTCCTCTAGACCAGGTTGCTGCAGCCCCATCCAGCCTGCATCTACAGGCTTTGGTATTTTATTTTGTGGGGTTTTTTTTTTTGGTTTTTTTTTTTTTTTTATGGTTTTGCTGCCCAGCTGCCTTTTGAGGTGGTTTTATTTAGGAATTCTGCAAATACCCCTCGGTGGATTTTGAGCGAGAGATCATTGGGTTTCGACGTGCACAAGGGTTTGAATAGATAAATAACGGATAATAAATAATGGATAATGAAGGCTTGAGTGGGACTGTGATTCTTGAGGGCAGGTCCATCCACTGAGGGTGTATTTAAGCACATAATCAGCCTCAAAACTTTTTTCTTAATTACTTTACATTCATTTTTTGGCTTCAGCCCTCTTTGCTGCACCAACTTGTAGCCACTCTGCTCCAAAAGGATGTCGTTTCTGCTTCCAAATAACTCGTGTAAACGTGTCTGTACAAGCCAGCAGCAAGTGGCTGATGGTTCACTGGTGTTCTCAGGGCTGAGAGAGGCTGCAGAGCTCCAAGCCTGCCTGTTTTGAGGGAAATGACAAACTCCCAGTTCATGCTGGGAACAACCAATCCGCCCTCCGCCCCCAAACCCTTCTGTTGCGCCCAGTGGGGTTCTGGTCGTGGCTCTGTGGGTTCAGTGTTCTTGGACACCTAAACATACACTTAAATTCCTTTTATTTGTCAGAAATAAACTGGGGAGAACTGCTTTCCCTCTGTTTTCATGGCTGAAATGGAAAATCTGGGTTGCATTTCATCCCTTTGTTAAGTTATCCTTCCTTTGTGGAAGTGCCAGTATGACTTAGGCAGACCCTGGAATTATTTTTTATTTCTTTATTATAAATGTTCTGATTTCCTCTTTTTAAGTGAACCGAAAAACTATTTCAGAAAAAAAAGATTAAATTTGTTTCATCTCACTTTTTTCTTTTTTTTTTTGTTGGTTTTGCATGCTTTTTGATTGGAGAAATTTTGCTAATTGGAGAATCTTGGAATGGTTTGGGTTGGAAAGGATCTAGAATTAGATGAACTTCAAGATCCCTTCCAACCCAAACCATCCTGTGATTCTAGCACAGGAAAGAAGCTTATCTACCAAAATACAGAATACGAGTACAGAAACAACAGCAGGATTTATCAATGTGTTCATTGTTGGTTGTAATCAAACAAACTGGAAAGGAGTCCCTGTGTCCATGCCAGGAATCATGGAAACCCATTTCCACCTGGGAAAAGGGGGACAGGAGGGAATCAGGTAATGAATTGTGGCCTCCACGCAGTGATTTTACTCTCAGGGTGTAATTAAATACCTTGGAAAGCTCTTTGGGCAGAGGCCGAAGAACTGTGGCTGTGGCTGTGCCCTGGGTGAAGCAGGGAGCTGCAATCTGATTAAAAACCAGCAGTTTTTATACAGCAGTGTTGCATTCTTTCCAGTCAGAAAAGCTGCACTCCCTCTGCTTCGCGCTGAAAAAAACCCCAAAATACTAAAGAGCAGCGTGAGGAGAGAAGGAGAAATCCCTGTGTGCTCCACTCTGTGAGCCCAGTGCTTTCCTGGAGTGGAGCTTTGCCCTTTATTTTTTGTGTTCCAGAGCCCTGGAATGGCCCTGATCACTTCTTGCCACGGTTCCTGTGGGTGAAATCTTATTTTCCTGTGGAAAATGTGGTGGTGATGCCCATTATTCCCAGTGCAGCGTTGACTGAGGGGCCCTGGAAAGTGCCATAAAAATCATTCTCAAACTGTTAACTCAGACCTTGCTTTTCTGCAGTTTCTGGTGAACCACCCTATGAGTTTCTGTGATGGATGAGGTTTTCCAAAAGAGCCAAAGGCGTTTAGGATCTAACTCCCTTGGCAATCTAGTGGGAATTGGACAACTAATTACTTTGGATTCTTTGGAAAATCCCAGATCTAATTTTGTATTATAATAACATGGTTTTAAAGGAAGGTAAACCTCCAAGAAAAATAACATTTGGTGTAATTTTTTTACTTTTTTTAATAGACAGGAGAGCTGGTTTTCTGGCCAGTTCTTCTGTGTTGAACCTCCTTAGGAAAAGGCCTTGGAGCAGGAGGTTGGATGGATGGGCTGGATCTGCCTTTTCCAAGGGCTGACCTGTGCAATACCTGAGACGAAAACACGAGCAAGACTCTTGTCTGATGCACTCCAATTGCACAGAGGTTAATTGTGTCATTAATTTTCTTTCCTGGGCTTAAGCAGTTGGAATTTGCTGCCCGTGACAGGGAGAATAATCCAAATTAGTTACACCTCCCAGCAGGTCAGTAAATAAGTAAATCAGAGCGGTCCCTTAAGCGTAATATCCAAAATCTGTCTGGTTTTACTGACAAAGGACACTGGAACAACCCAGCAGATTTATCTGGGACACAGTAAAAGGATGATCTCACTTTATTACAGTGATTTGGTGCTCATTCCCTCGCTGCTTAATCAGGGTGTCACATGCCTGGTGCCCTCTTGGAAAAACTGCATTTTCCAGCCCCTTTTCCTGCCAGAGTGATAAATGATGGTGCCTCTGAATTGTTCCTCTCGTGATGATTTGCTTTAATTCACGAGGGTGACTTTCCCTTAGAACCCATCTTGGTCCTAAGGTGGAAAAATGAAGATGTTCCCAGAGGTTCTGTGGATGTGACAGCTGTGGTGGAGAATGTCCCAAAAACGTTGTGATCTCTCAGGAAAAGGGATGCTGATTCCCCCCTGTTAAAAGTCACAGGTCCTGCATTGCAAGGGGATTGCAGCTCCCCCACAGGACACTTCTCTTTCCAGTGGGACCAAGTGTTAAGGTGTGGATGTGTGAGGGTTCATCTCTGCCAAGTCTACACTGATTTTTTTCAGTGTCCTGCATGCCTTGCCGTTCTTCAGTGCTCACCAGCACTGCTTGGGCATTTAGAAAATAGAGATTTGAAAGTATTTCTCAGGAAATCTGCACTTTTGCCCTCACACTCAGAGGAACAGTGGAAAAAATAAAGATTGCAGAGGACGGCACATTTGTGAAAATTATTTCCAGTGCATGGAAAATAATTTCCAGTGCATGGTGAGGTTTCCGTTCTTCTTTTGGTGTGGGGACAGGCCAAAACCCTGGAAAACACCACACTGCAAGCAAAATATGAGCATCCTGATTTAGCTTTTTAGTGGGAAGCGGGATTAAAGGAGGGAGAATTCCATCCCTGCCTTCCTGTGTGGTTCAGGACAGGGCTGTCACACCAGCAACTCGTTAATGCTTCGCCTGGAGCAGAGCTGCGACTCTCTTTCTGTTAATTATTAATTTGTCATTTTCAAATCTTAGTATTTTGGAGCTGTTTGGCAGGATGAGGGGGTTGGAACTGGATGATCTTTAAGGTCCCTTCCCAACCCATTGAGTGATTTTATGATGTTTGTGCAACAGGCACCTCAGTGCATCTGGGTTTATGCAGATCAGAGGATGTGATTTGCAGGAATTTGTACAGTCAGCCTTCCCTTAATGGCAACCTGTGTGATTCCTTGAATTCTCTGAGGTTGCAGGTTGTATAAAGCAGGTTAGAATTTGATCCTCGTATTCCCAAATCCCGCTTTCCTTAGCAATGAATTCTTTCAGCATAATGTTCTTTGGTTTAATATTCTTCAGAGACTGAATTTGAGCGGTGTTCTTTGTTACTTGTGCCTCGTATCTGCTGTTTTGCCTCTGCTGCCTTTGCTTTATCTCTTAGCTGTGTTTTCTGAGAGCCAGCCAGATGTTAATCTGAATTTTTGCACTGACAGCCTGAAATGTGTCCTGAGCTCCAGCAGCAGCAGCAGCAGCAGGATTCCCTCGTGCCCACGGTCCACCCAAACACGCTTTGACATTGGCTGCAAAGTCACTTGGATGACAATCCCAACGTCAAACACGGGCTGAAGGGATTCTGCAGGTGCAGAGGAGACTGAGATTTTATGAGATTTATCCCCAAGGTCACCAAAATGTGCTCTGCCTTTCGAGGAGTCTTTGTTGTCACGCTGGGTGGGTCATTCCTTGTGTGCTGCTCAGCCCCCTGGGAGGTGCCAGCCTTGGCATTTTCTGGGAGTGCTTTTTTAAGGCCAGCAGTTCAAGCTGAGGGTTTAAGGTTAAACATTCTTCTCTTTTACATTTCGTTTTGCTGTGAGCTATAAAATTACCAATTTCCTTAAAGATCAAGTCGAGGGTTCACAGATTAATTGATGGTCTAAAAGCAGCCTCCTGTGATATTTCCTCATGGCCTGTGTAGGATTATTGTGTGCTCTGGTAGGGAATTGTTCTTTTGGATGCATAATTTTGTGCTGTATTCATGATCCTGAGGGCTTTTGGCTTTATTTTGAAAGGTGGTGTAGAAGGAATGTGAATCCCTTTGACATTTCCAAGCTACAGCCCCCTCAAAATTGTAACTCAGTGTCTGCTGAAGGAGCAGATGCTGAAAAACAGGAGCAGCATTGTGAGCAAATACATCCAGGGCAGGGCAATACAGTTAAATTTAGGGGCAATTCAGTAATTTGGATTTTTTTTTTTCCTTTTTGAGGAACAGACAGGGGGCTCTTCCACACCCCCACCTTCCCTGTCATCCAGTGTCCATAACTTCCTGAAAATGTCTCTTTCTTTCCACTGTAGTCCTGGCTGAGATATTGGAAAGGCAAAACTTCCTGAGGGTATGGAGAGTATTTAAAATACCTTTGTGAGCAGAGAACTGAAACTTTGGGAGTTGTTTTGTGTGTCATTACCTGCTTGAAAAGGCTCTGTATGATATTGAAAGAGCTGCCTGGTGAAAATGTGCTTGCAGGGGTTGTTGCTCCTTTGAATGTGTTGCCACATTTGGGGTTTTTGGGGATGTTGTGCTAATGTGGCATTAAGGAAGGGGGAAAAAAAAGCGATTGCTTGTCCGCTATAGGGGAAAAACTGATCATTTGGGGCTGTAATTGATTTGTATTTGTGGGGTTTCTTGCCTTGCTAAATAGTCTGGCTGTGTCAAAATAATCCCAGCCCCAGCAGCTCGGGAAGATGCTGATGATGCTGGTGTTTCTGCACCTGCTTAATTTGGGTTTGCAAGGGAGGCCCAGCAGGGCTGCCTGGGAGACTTCACTTCAGCGAGGTGCTGGCGTGGCAGAACAGAGCCCGGTGCTCCTTAATGAATCTGAAATCATTTCCACCACGTATTTGCTGAACCTCAGCTTATTTTTGCAATCCTGAAAATGGTTCATTAATTGCTGGGAGCCTGACCATCCCTTTGGACAAAAGGAATTGGGGCCAAATTAGAGTTTTCTCTTAAGCAGAGCTGACTTGTTCCTTTTGATCGTCACCAGAGTGGCCCTGGGTAGTTGTGTTTGTCTTGAAGGGGACTTTGGGTTGAAAACATTAATTTTTTGCTGTATCTGCCTCATTTTGTATCTGAATTTTTACAGAATCATAGAATGGGTGATACTGGCACACACTGCTAAGTTTGGAGCCTTCTCTGCTCCAGGCTGTCCCTTGTGCTGGGTGCTCCAGCTGTGGCCTCTCCACTCACCCAAACTCCTGCTGGCTTCTCCCTCAGCTTCTGAACCATCCCACCCTCGGGTTAGGATCGCTTTTGCTGGGATATTCTGCTCATATTTTAGTGATTTCCCTGTAGTGTGTTCCGCTGGAGGGTGAGGTTGTGCTCTGTAAGTACTCACGCAGGTTGCAGATGCCATTTGTACAGCTCCATGCTGCTCCTTTCCTGCGCAGAGCGGAAACATCTTGGATTTAAATCTTGTTTCCTTTTGGATCTGAGGGGGTGCTGTAATACCCCCTCAGATCCTTGCTCTCCGCTGATCTGGTTGATGGAACAGGCTGGGTTGTTTTGGAGTGTCAGATGGAGGCAGAGGCTGTTCAGGAGCTGTTCTGTTGCTTGCCTGATGTGTTTTCCTCATTCCCCAAACTCCCATCTTCCCTGGATTTACTGCTCCGCTCCTTCCTTCCTGCTACATTATTGTCTGCAATACTTCCTATTGATTTTGTGTGTTGGGGATGATTTCCTTTGCTGAGCACAGCTGTGAGGAATTGGAAGTCGTTTGCTCAGAGAAGGGTTTGGGCTTCCTAAGATCTAGAAGATTGTTTAAAATCTCTCCTGTAGCCTGATTTGAGGTGGTTTGATACTCTTGTTTGGGGAATTGTCATTTCATTAAGGCCGCTTGTGCATTCCTGTCTCCTTGGTTGGTTTTGTTTTCAGCCAGCAGGAAAAGCTGTTTCATTTAAGTTTAAAAAACCTTATGTTATGAATTAAATTTCATATTCCATTTTAGGGTTCTCCAAACTGTTTACTGAGAGCACAAAACAGCAAAAAATTCAATTTAGTGACTGTCAGATCAGTCTTGCGGAGACTTGGGGGAAAAGGAGCTTTTTGAGGTGGAGAGAGATTTATTTCCAATATTGCCCTGCAAGTTGTGAGTTGTTGAGAGAGGTGAATAATCCACGTGCCATAATCTGTCAGAATTGGAACAGCTTCTTGCAAAACGTTCTATTTCTAGGATTGAGCCAAGAGTTTACAAATCACCTGTTCCTATCTGATGTTTGAGCTGGGTTTTCCTGTGCCTGAATTTGCACGTGGGTTGTCAGGGAGGTTTGATCTACGGTGTGGGGAGCTCTGGCCCTGATCCAGAGGAGCAATTAATGGGATGGGCTGATGGAGGGACCCTTCCCGGGCTGGAAGTGGTGCCTGAGGGCTCTGCTGGCTCCTGGCCAGGCTGTACATCACCCTGCAGGATAAAGGCAATATTTTTATAATAAATATTCTATATTTTATGTCCTCTTATAGTTCGTATCATTTTAATTTTATAGAATCCCTAAAATTTTAGGGATTTTAAGGTGTGTGATCGCGGCCAGGAGTTGGACTGGATGATATTCTTTGGTTATTATAAATATTTTATAAGAAATAATCACAAGTCCAGCCTTTTCCAGAAGGTGGTGGCAGCTCATTTCCATATCTTTCCTGGGAAATAGCCCAGCCTGAGTCTCCCAAGGTTCAGAGTGTGTTTTATGGAATATCAAGTGTGTTTTATTGAGTATCTCTGGCACTTCTGGACCAGGAGGATAAGAAAATAAAATTGTCATTTGTATTCTGCTGTTTGTCACCCTGCAAACGGGGGGATCTGGGGATAGCACTTCATTATTCAGTTAACAAAATCTGTCACGTTGGGGATTTAAAACGTCATTTCTCAAGAAGTGGAGGGGTTGGATGTACTGCTGGAGCCAGGCACCTGGGTCAGAGCTGTTGTGTTTCCACGTGGGAATGGATAACAGCATTTTCTCCTGTGCTTTCAGCCCCAGCCTGCTCTGGAAAGGGGGAACTGACATTTTTTTAAAGCCAGGGGCATCTAATTGCTCCAAGAATTGGAGTGTTCTGCATTCCTGCATTATCCTCATCAAAAAGCTGCCTTTGAAACTCCGTTCCTGACCTGCTGAACAGATTCCCAAGAAATCCCAAGCCTAAAAAGACAAGTTTGATTTACAGCTCCAGTTAAATCACAGAAGCATCCAGATCATCTTGTCCAACCCTCAACCTGTCATCAGAGGAAGAACAACGTGGGAAAAGTAGAGAAGTTTTGGGGTTTGGGTTGTGTTGGGTTTTTTCCTTCTCTGGTTCTCCAAACTCACACGCTTCCCCAAAAAAAGAGGAGAGTTTTTGAGTCCTGGGGTTGCTCAGCTCCCATGACGTTCGTGTTTCAGGCACTTCTGAAATCCTCAGTTTAAAACCCTCAGCTGGGTCGAGAGAATTGGATTCAAGTGGAACTTTTTGCAGAGAAGTTGCTGCAGAGTGTAGGGAGCAATTAGAGAAGGCAGGAGACACCTTCTTGCTAATAAAATCCAAGACAGCTCAGTGACCCAACAGCTTAAGGGCACAGAGTAAAGGAGATTTTTTTACTGATGATTTTTTAGAGAGAGAAAGTGGGTGGTTTTTTTTTTCTGTTTTGTTTGTTTTAAGAGAGCAAAAATGAATAATGGACCCTTTTGCAAATGCAACTTAAATATGAGATCTTAAAGGTAGTAGGACAGTGACAAAGGAAACACTTCCTCCAGTTTTATCTTTACAAATGAAAATGTCTAAAATCCACGATGTCTCTTCAGTCAGAGGCGGATGAAGGGGTATTATGTGGATGCATCTTGTTGTCATGATAATTCAAGAGGGACCATTTTCTTATCCAGCTGAAAGCTGGGTGGTGATAGATGTCAAATATTTGTCCTGGGTGGTAAAGTAAATATTTGCTATCTACCTGTCCCCATCAGTGAGCAGATTTCTTGCAAGCAGCACCATACTGCAAAGAGGAGGAGGCGGAGGAACGAAATGGCATAAAAATCAAAGATGAAGACACTGAATGAAAAGGAGACACTAAATAAACCTAAAAGTTAAATAAAAACGAGGTGGATGGATTCCCTTGTGATGGAGAAAGCCAAATTATGGAGTGCATTATGCAAAGGTGGTGAGATGACAAATGTCAGTGGGAATCTGTAAAGCTGTTTGCAGACGAGGCACGGAAGACAGACTTGTTGTAGGAGGTGGAGGAACATGCCTTTATTTAAAGAATTCCTCTGTCTAGAGAGAGAAAAATTCAGGGTAAGAGGGGGCCACGTCCAGGGACAAAACCCCTGTGCTGTAGGAGGTGGAGGGTGTAGGCAGGAATTCTGTCTGGGGACCAAGGAGTGGGAATGGAGTGGAATTTTTCCTTTTATTTAATGGAGTTGAAGCTGTGTCAGGGGGTTTAGGTTGGATTTTAGGAAAATTTCTTCCCCCAAAGGGTGCTGGGCACTGCCCAGGCTCCCCAGGGAATGGGAACATTCTCAAGGCTGCTCCAGGAGTGTTTGGACAATGCTCCCAGGGATGCACAGGGTGGGATTTTAGGGTGTTTGGACTGAATGATGCTGGTGGGTCCCTTCCCACTCTGGAGATTCTGTGATTAAACATCCAGAGGAGCAGGCCGAGTATAAAATAATAAAACTAACAGAAAAGGAGGGAAAGCAAAAACCCAAATTCCGAAGTCCTAAACAGGCAAAGAAAGCGAAATTCCTCATTGGCTGCTGCTTCTCAGTTGTCCAGTCTTGAAATGATCTTGATTGGAGAGAAAAAAAGCACCAAACAGACAAACACTGCAGCTGCCAAGGTCGGAGCTGTGTTTGTTTGGCAAAAATAACTTAAAATGTAGAAATCAAGCCCTGGGAGAGCTGATAAGCTGAGATATTTTTGAGAGGAGGCTGTAGGAGGGAAGTGAAGATAACTGTTGTGGGTTTTGTGGATCAAATCTATTTGATGGATCTTTAGACCCTTAAGAACAAGACACCTGCAGAAGGCATCGCGGGTTTGTTGAATTGCACAAGATTTTGTGTTTAAAAAAAAAATTAAAAAAATCAACCTTATGGAAAAGAGAAATGATTTCTTTGAAACCAGTCTGGAGTTGTGAGAGTGTAGATGAGGAAACAACCCAGAAACTCTTCCCTTCTGATAATAAAAACACCCAGGCGGAGCTGGAGGCTTTAGAAAGAACTTAAAAATGAATTTAGGCTCCAAGGCACGATGTCAGAAGACTTCTTTAGGAAGGAGGAGTCAGAAATCACTGAGGAGCCAGGAAAGATCAGCAGCCTCTCCTTAAAGCCTCCAGCTGAGGATTGGAGAACAAGCAGAAATGTCTTATTTACATCTACAAAAGAGCCTGCAAATTATTTATGTAGTGGAAAAATTGGCTCTTGTGAGGTTTATTTATTTATTTAATCACTCAGAGCACTTGAAATGGATAAAGAACTTCGCAGTGGGGTTATTTTGTTGGTTGCGGCGTTTTTTTGGGTTTTTTTCAGTTGACCAAAAAACACTGACCAGGAGATGTAAACTAAGAATCGATGAAAAAATATCGTAATGGAAGGAAGAAAGGTTAATTCTGGTTTGGTGATGATCCTTGTGGTGCTGATCACAGTTTCCAAAAGGGCTGTGCAGGGTGACAGCAAGTTTTGATGCCTGCCAAAAAATCTTCTGTGTTATTTGGGACAGGGAGGGACTGATGGATCTGTGAGATGTTGGCATAAGTGTGGTGGGGGGGAAAATAAAATTATTTGTGGAGGTTCCATGGTTCTAAATGAGGCAAAGGCAGGAAAGTATCATTTTTAGGAGGCTCTGTGGTAGCTGCTGTGAACGTGCAAAATGTGGTCTGCACTGGGAGATGGTGGGGAGTGTAAAGGATGGATATCCAAGGAAATGTTATATTATTCTATAGAAAGGAATGCTGGCAGCCTCCTGCACTGGTGTCTGCCAGGAATTGTCTGGGCTCACCCTGAAGGATATTGCAGGACAGGAAGGGATTAGGGTTGGGGCAAGGGGTGTTTGTAGCACATTCACATTCTGCCCTGGGAAGAGAGGCTGGAAAAGTTGGGTTTGATTCCCTTAGGAAGACAATGGATGAGGAGGAATGATAAAATAATGGGTGAGATGGGGAAATGCCAATTCCTGCTTCTTCCTGTTCCAAGACAAAATTAGAGAATAATTTGAGTTGGAGGGACTTAAAGCCCATCCAGGTGCCACCTCCTGCCATGGGCAGGGACACCTCCCACCATGCCAGGGTGTTCCAAGCCCTGTCCAGGCTGGCCTTGGACACTCCCAGGGATGGGACAGGGGCCATCAGCACTGCTGTGGGGCAGGGAATGGGTGGGAGGAAAGGTTTTTGGGACTGCAGTTGAATGGAGGAGCTGCTGCTTGAATCAAACTCCCTCTGCCCAGGTCCAGTGTCTTGGTTCGAATGACAGGTGTCTGCTGAGGAAGGCAGGAGCCTCCCTTGGAATGGGGAATGTAAATCCCCTCCCTCTGAATTATTATAATTCTGGAATTAAGGGGGGCTCTCAGGCAAAGATATGGGGACAGGAATAACAGTTCTTTATGAGGAGAATTAAAATAAAAACGCAATAATACAAAAAACAAACCCCTGGCAGAGCCAGAGCCCAGCCTGGCCCCTGGGGGTCGGCTGTTGGTGGCAGTGCCATGGAATGGTGGCCGCAGCCCCCTGGAGCGGCAGAGGTGGCTCTGCTGGAGCAGGGATCCTGCGGAAGGGTGGAGTTCTCTCTGAAGATCCAGTGGTGACGGCTGGGCCTGGTCTCCCTCTGGGAATCCAGTGGAAAAGGCAGCTCGGTGTTCCGAAGCTCAGATTCTATCCGGGTAGGAATGCCTGGCTCCTGCCCCTGGGTGGAGCCTCTCCCAGCGGGATGATGGAATTTTATCAGCCGTGCAGCGGGATCGTGGCCCACTGACAGAAACCTCCCTGCGCTGAGGATGGGGCCTGGAAGAGTAAAAGAAAAAACTGCCCCACCTGGTTTTTACCAGCTGGCGCACTGAGAGAGGATTAACAGATGCTGACAGATACTCACAGCTGCTCACACCTTGCACTGCAACCCAGGACATCCGTGTTCATGGAACTATGGAATTAAGGTTGGAAATTAACTTGGAGATCACCAAGTCCAACCAGCACCACCACCATGGTCACCGCTAAAATCTGCCCTTAAATGCCACATCCACGTGTTTTTTGGACACTCCCAGGTTTGGTGACTCCACCATTTCTTCATCGTTTGCTGTCTCTGTATGGGTTTAAAATTTACAGCTGGAAATGGACTGAAGGAGGCACGTGGGGAGATGTTCAGGCATGAAACACGTTCCAAAAATCTATGTTTCACACAAGTTGCTATGGGCACATTTACAGGTGAAGTGAATGAAACTCCTTGTCTGCTCTGCCTGACAAGTGTCAGATTTAAGGAGATAAATCAAATCCCTGTGGTTTAGATGCTTCTCTGTGGGTTTTGTTTCCTCTTGCAGAGAATTTCGTTACAGGCTGTCACCTTCCTCTCCCTGTTTGTAGTACCAGAAATGAGGTCGGGTCTGAGGGAATCAAAATTAGCTGACAAGTTGGACAAATCTGAAGAAAATACTACAACATCTATTGATTATTGTATCACTCATATATGCAATCGAGTATATATGATCTATATCACTAATGGATATGGTCCCTTCCAGCTCAGAATATTCTGGGATTATTGTATTCTCTGAAGAAAATACTGTGAAATCCAATAGTGCAGTGATGGCCAAGTTGTGCCAGGAGAGGTTTAGGTTGGGTATCAGGGAAAATTCCCTCACGGAAAGACTTTTAAAGTCCTGGCACAGCTGCCCAGGGCAGTGGTGGAGTCCCCATCCCTGGAAATGTCCAAAACCGACTTGAGGATTAACCACCATTAATTCACCATTGTGGTTTAATGGTGAACATGCTGATGGTGCTGGTTGATGGTTGAATTTGATCATCTGGGAGGTCTTTGCCAACCTAAACGATTCCAGGATTCTGTGATCAAGGATTTAGGAAAAAGCCTAAGGTGGAGGGAGGCCTTTGGCTTCAATTCTGCCGAGAGAGTTGGAAAGGGGAGTGGAATTTTGTTTCCCAGGATGTGATCCTGCAGGAAATGCTGAGTTTAAGCCTGGCAGGGAGACTGGAACATTCCCTGTTTTCCTGTCTGTCCCAATGGAGAGTGTGTGTAAGCAGGGAGTGATTTTAGGATGATTATTGTGGTTGTGCATCCCCCTTAAAAACTTCCAAACATCTCTCAGACACGACAGCTGGAGGTGTTGGGGATGGTCTGGGTGATCTCCTGCGGTCTCTTCCAATTTTTTATGATTCCTGGGAAATCTCTGGGATTACAGCCCTGCCACCCACAGGGGTGGTGAGACACCAGAAGGGAAATCCACCAGCTCAGGGGTGTCAGAGCTGTGTAACTTTCCCTGTGTGGTTCAGTTCCCAAGGCTGCCCTGCAGGTTGGGATTGGGAAGAACGTGGCAATTAAATGTGGAATTAACGGGAGGGGGATGGGACGTGTTGCATTTAACTTCACACTCGTGATTTAAGTGCCAGAATTAAAATCATCAGCTCCCTGTGTGGTCTCCTTATTTGTAAGAACTCAAGTGACATTAAAATTGGATTAAAATGAGCTTTTGGTTGAAGGGCCAATATTAAAATCAAGGCAGGCTGAAGGAGGAGGGGAGGGGGTGGTTTCCCTGCAAATTCCCGTTGGCAGAGGAGAATTGTGTGGTTTTATATGGATGTGCAGCCATCCTCCTCCTCTTGAAAGCTTTATCCTCACTGCAGCCATGCCCCAGCATCCTACTTGCCTTGATTTATCAATTATTTACACTTGGGCTGTAATGCATTTAAACTTTAGGAAAATAAAGGTGGATATTAGTGCTGCATTTCTGACTGATAGGATCGGGGGAGCTGCAGCAGACTAATGGAAGGGAATAAGGGAGCACTTGGGAGCTGCTGCCTCATCCTTGACAGTGATTTGTGTGTCTGCAGGATTTCAAGTGCTCAGAGTGTTTAAAATGTGCCTGTTGCCTTTCCTTTGTCTGGCTGCAACCTGTGGGCCTGGATTTTTTATTTTTTTTTTTTTGCCCTTCCTTGGATCCTTCTCTTCTCGATGCCATTTTTACTTGAATCTCGGCGATATTAATAAAACGCACTCTGGATCTCTTGGATTCCTGGGGCTTGAGCTTTGTTCCGCCCTGTGTGGTCTCGCCTAAGCCTGTTCCTTTTATCCCTTGTAAATAAAAGTGACAAATCTCCCTGTCCTGTTGTCCAGCTGAGTAATGGAACTTCTTCTGTCCTTCTCTCTCAGCCTCCGTGAACTCTTGCTGTGGGGTTTTTAACTGTTTTTATTTTTTTTAAAATTATTTTATTTGAAATAATTCTGTTTGCTGGAAGCTGTTCCTGCTGGGGGTGGGGGAAAGAACTCCTAACTAACAGCTTTTTTTAATCTCTGGGAAGGGATTGGTGTCACACACCAATAAATAGGTGACTCTCCTCACTGCCAACGTTATTAGATTGCAGGAGACAGTAAATTTGCAGACTCCCTCGTGAGTCACAAATGTCTTAAAAAAACCTCACAAGTAATTATCTGAAATGGAGACAAGTTAATGTAGGTTTGTCTCTTCTAATTCTTGTTCGTGGTTAGAAGCCATGTAGTAATTAGCTTTTTTTACTAAAGTTATATTTATGTATGTTAAATGTACAGTGACAAAACTGGACACGTAAACTGATGCACTGACGGTCCTCTTGATTATTTTTTTTTTTAGTTACAAGGGATGCAAGAAGGGGTTTTTTGAATAATTGTGTCAGCTTGAAGTGATGGGTTATGTCTGTGTCAGAGTAAATAAATGCACTTTTCACCTCTGAAATTTCAGAGCAGGAGGGAATTGGTGCAGGGGGAGTGGTTGAACCTGGAAGGACGGAATTTGCCGTGGCAGTGGCAGCTTTTCTCCCGAGCAAACAGCACTTCAGTGCTTGGAAAACTGGCAGAGTGCAGGAATGGATGCTCAGCCATCTGCTTTATCCTGGCTCCACCCTGTGGCATTCCCCTGCCAGTGGCACTCACATTCCAAGGAATTCTGCATGAACCTGGACCTGGGGCTTGGTGCCAGTGCAGGATTTGGTGTTTTGTAAGGGAGGAGGTGTTAAACACATGCGCTGTGTTTTCCTGCTCCTGTCCCAGGTGGGGTCAGTTTTGTTTGGAATGATCCATTTCTGTCCCTGTCTTTGTTGTTCAGTGCCACATACCAAGAAAATGAATATTCAGGGATATTGGAACCTAAATTCCAATATCCAGCCTTCTGGCCCAGATTAGCTGCTGACGTGATACATTTTACCTCTTTTCCTTCAATTTTCAAACCAAACCAGTCCCCAGCTCTCTCATGCAACTGCAGTGGAAGCAAAGAATATCACCATTAAAAACTGCCTGTGTGGCAGTAGCCTCAGGACGAGGTGGAATTTCAGCAGGAAGGACCAGGCTCTGGGACTCCTGCTGGGGACAGTCTGGATGAATTCACATCCCAAACAATGACAGAGGTGTTCTGCAGTGAAAGGCAGGATGGAGATGGCAGGGTGCTGTTCAGGAGAGGCTCTTTCTGAGCAGCAGCATCAATACATTGTTTAAATCCTATAAAAACAGAGTTGGAGGGGGTTTTTGTGTGAGGCTTTTAGCTTTAAAGTGGATTCCTGTTGCTGCTACATTTACACTTCCTTTTGGCAATCTGAGGAACTGTTTTTACTGAAGGCAAAAATGACGTGCATGGTTGGGTTGGGTACTGGAACCAGGGAGTGATTCCAGCAGCACTTACACTCTCCTGAGTAAACAGAAGTGACGGGTGCAGGTCTGGCTGGAGCAATTTTATCTAAAATTATTTCAACACTTGCCAGATCCAATGGGTTCTGGCAGGGCACAGAGTGTTCTCAGGGCTGGGGAGTGCTTTGGAAATTCAGTGGATTCAGGGCTTTCCGGCTGGAGGCTCAGGTGGGGCAGCCACAGCTTCTCCGGGAAACCTCTGGAGGTTTTCCCACCCTCCAGCCAGCAATTCCTTCCCCAGATCCCACCCATCCCTGCCCTCTGGCAGTGGGAGCCATTCCCTGTGTCCTGTCCCTGCAGGCCTTGTCCCCAGTCCCTCTCCAGCTCTCCTGGAGCCCCTTCAGGCCCTGGCAGGGGCTCTGAGCTCTCCCTGGAGCTTCTCCTCTCCAGGGGAGCCCCCCCAGCTCTGCCTTTCCCTCTCAGTTCCAGTTTCGTTCTGATAATCAATTGGCTTTTTTACCTGCCATTAACAGAAGAGGAAAGACAATCTTTGCCTGGGAATTGAAAGCCTCTTGCTTCTCCCTGCCCATTCCTCATCCCTATGTAGGATTTAATTTCATTGTTCCTACTCCATCCCTTTAAAGGAGTCAGAAGTGTCTTGAAGGTCACATTCCTCCGTGGAACTAATGATGGTGTTTTTCCTAATCCCATTACAAGGCCCCTGGTATCATTAGATGGAGCTGGTACTGTTGAGCTTCATTTGATAAGCTGATGAAAAGGGGAGGAAAAGGCTCCCTGATGCAGAAAGGCATTCAGGGATCTGCTGGAATGGAACATGTTCACAAACATTATAATCTGCTTAACAGTGGCATTTTGGTGCTGCACCTTTAGAGAGCAGCATAAAAGGCAGAAGGGAGCAATCCTGATGGATGCTTTAAAAGCTGGAATGCCTCGTGCACAGCAGCTGTAAACAGCTGGAAATTTTTATTGGTTTTTTTCCTCCCCAAGCCTGAAAATGGGAATCTTGTCTATGCTGTGAGCTCCCCCCTCTGGCATCACGGTATTTGGAACAACGTCAAAGACCCCGAAGCCTTACAGAAATAGGTATTTCTGGAACGAGCTCAGGGGCACTCCCCTTGTTAAAATGTGATTTTAAACCTCCAAAACCAGAGTGCTGCCAGCACTGCTACGACTTCCACCCGTCTGGGAAGGGGGTGAATATAAAGCCATGGGTATTGTAGGTTTGACAAAGACGTTCTGTAGCTCTGCTCTCATTTCAAAGACGTCAGTGGCCTTAAAGCTGGGCTTGAAATGGTGGCTGCTGGGTTGGTGTCAAAGGGGAACGTGCCCTTTCATCAACGATCTCTTGGTGGCACTGGGCTCGTTCGTACAGAAACCTCCATTCCTGCCCTGGAATTTCGCTGTTCTTTTGTAGGAACTCTTCATGCCACTAATTTTCGGGGCCGTGTCTCTCTTTTAGGTGCTTTGCCTCTGGGCCGCGGTTGTAAGTTCAGATGTGGTTGGATCTTGGAGGGTTTGGTCAATTAAAAAATGCCAGTGTGGGTTTAAAAGGGGTCAGGAAAGCATTTGGGGTTGGTCTGGCGCTTGTTAAAGGGGGATGGTGGGTGCCAGGGTCTTAAATCTGAGAAGGGTGAGATCTGGAAGTCAATTCTGACATGCAAGGGATGAAACAGGAATCTGCAAAATGTAGGATTTTTTAAATGCAGCATCACAGCCCTTCCTGTGACATCTGTTTAAAAGCCTTTTATAGCTAATGAGGCAACAACCCTGAGTTTAACTATAGCAGATTTCCTTTTTTTACTCTGCTTTTCCTCCTTCACACTGGTTTGTAAATCACTTTTTGAGTGATGTCTCCTGTTACAGCAGCAGATTACGAAGAGGTGGGTGGAAGTTTCCTGGAGTGGAAGCTTCCCTGCTCATCTTCCTTTTTTCAAGTCACTCTGATGACGTTTTTAATTGGTCTGGAGGAAGGTGAAGCAACTGGTGGCTCTGTAGTTCTCTTACTCACTTTAATTAACTTTCACTGTCCTTACACCATTTCTTTCTCACTGTTTTCTCTCTATTTACACTCTTCTCTCACGATTTGCTATTCCAAGGCAAAAGTCTCTGCTCCTCAAATCCCTTGCTCAACCTCTGAGCTAATCCCAGGTGCAGCCGCTCTTCCCTCGGATTGGGATTGGAACAAAATACTTATTTTACAATATCTTGGCCTACAGCATCCTGTGATGGATCCCACAGCTGCTTGTGGCTGCTGGACAGCCCTGCAGGGAAGAGCAGGATGCACACACTGCTAACAAAATCCACGTGTCCCTGCCCGTGAGTTGAAATCAGAGACTGGAATCCTCCCGGCTGATGAGAATAAATCTTAACTCAGGTTTAAGTCAGGGCTTGGACTCCTGTCTGAGCGCCATATTCCGTTTGTATATTGGTTCTAGCAGGTCTGGAGGTTATAAATGTGCAAATCCATTTAATTATCAGCACGAGGGAGGGAGCCCAGGGCTTGAACTGGTCGCTGGGAGCGTCGTGGGTGGCTCGGGGCTGGAGCTGAGGAGCAGCGAGCAGCACTCTGGCTGCTCTCAGGAGTGTCTGGCACCAAAGCCCAGTGCAGACACACTAAATTTCCTCCTGCTGCAGAAGTTTGTGTACTTTTGACTGGTGCTAATTGATGGGCTCTGCCCTGGAGGGGCATAAATCTCTGCGAGTCAGATTTATGAGGACCCTTGTGTTTGTTTGGCAGCGTGAAGCTTGTTCCAGGGATAAATGGAGCGAGCAGGGAGAGCTGACGCGCTGAAAAATGTGAGATCCTATTTTTCCCCTGGAATCCCGCACTTTCCGAGCCATAAAACTTGAATTCCTGGCGTTTGGGACAAGCAGCTCGGAGCTGGGGAGCCGAGGACTGGGAGATGTGCAGGTGTTTCCTGAGGGAAGGATCCCCAGGTATTTTTGTTCCCGTGTGCTGGAGGGATATCGCATGTTTTTGTCAAGTGCCTGATTAAGTTTGACATTTGAAAATAGAACTTCACGCCAAAATAAGTACTGTACTTGTGAGTATTTAATTAAGATGTTTAGTTCCTGTCAAGGTTGGTAGTTTCTCTTCGCTGTTAAGGGCAATACGTCTTCAACTGCTGAAATTTCAGAAACCTGTACTTAACCTTTACTCGTCATTCCATTTACATAGAAATCTGATTAACAACTTCTAAAGTTCAGAAGCTGCGACTAAATGCAATTAAAGCCCTTGTGGAGTCTGTTATTAAGAGCTGGCATTTAATGAAGACTGAGGGCACACTACTGTTACCATCCACACTGGAGCAGGATGTCTTCAGCAATTAGCTGAAGGCATGGAATACACAAAGTGTGCTGTATTACCCAGCACTGAACACGGTTGGTATTTAAGCAACATGCTGCCTTTTTTTTTTTTTTTTTAATTTTTGCCCTTCTCTTTGCTGGATTTTCCGCAGCAGTTTGAGCTGCAGCTCAGCTCAGGTGGGTTCAGCGCAGCCCTGGTTTTGCTGTGCATTAGAATCCTTCCCTGAAAAGGTGGAAGTGTGGCAGGTGCTAAACACGAGTGGAGGTGTCCCCTTTCTTTGTGATTTAAAAATGTTTAGCTTTACTTCAGTTCTGAGTATAAATTTCTAGCTGTATTCTTCCCCACCTCCAAATCGTGCAGAGCCACTGGAGCTTGGCTAAATTATAATTGCAGAGCAGAAATCTGCACTCAATTACCTGTTCAACTCTTACACTCCTCCTTGACCTTTTTGTGTGCTGCATGAGCAAAAGGAAGTCCGGTCAAACTGAGAGGGGGATTTATTCCTTCAGGGAAATGCTTTATTTTGTGCCATCTATGAAGCAGGTGGTAATTGCACCTTTCTGATCAAGTTCATTGTTTTGGTGCATTTTAGGGTGCATTTGGCTCGTAACTGGACCAGATTTATTTCACCAACTTATCACTCATATCAAAAGGACCACGTGCTAAAGAGATACATGGACTAGAATTGTAGAATCATGGAATGGTTTGGGTTGGAAAGGACTTCAAAAATCATTTCATTCCACCCCCTGCCCTGGGCAGGGACCCCTCCCACCGTCCCAGGGTGCTCCAAGCCCCAATGTCCAACCTGGCCTTGGACACTTCCAGGGATCCAGGGGCAGCCACAGCTTCTTTGGGAGTTCCATTCCAGCCCCTTCCCAACCTCCCAGCCAGGAATTTCTTCCGAATATGCCATCTCAATCTCCCCTCCTTGTGTGTGAGTGTATGTGCAGACATAATATGTAAAAACACACACACACACAAAGATGTTTTTATTTGGTCATCAGTCATAGCAATTACAAGCTACCACCCTGAAGCTGACTGGGCTCACTTTTCAAAAATTCCAAAAGGATTTCTTTTTCTTTATTTGTTTTGTGTTTTGTTTGGGTGCCAAGTGCCTGATACCAAAATGAGGAAGTGGCCTTGTTACTGGGATCGTTTCTGCCACTGTAATCTGTGTTTGCAGAATAGCTGAGGTGCCTGGAGAAAAAATAAATGCTGTCCATTTGTTTTATGACCCAGTTAGTCAAATTGACTATTGGTAGCTTAAGTAAATTTGTCACCAGTGTTTGTTTCTCTTTTATTAAAATATATAAATAAACCGGCAGAACTACTGGGAAAGATGGGGGGGAAAAAAATGACAGCTCAGATCTTGTTCCCATTTGTAGAGACCAGGTTGGACACTGGGGCTTGGAGCAGCCTGGGACAGTGGGAGGGGTCCCTGCCATGGCAGGGAAGTGGAATGGGATGAGCTTTAAGGTCCTTTCCCACCCAAAACCACTCCATGATTCAACACAGCACATTTGCCTTGAAACTGCAGCATAAAAATGAAATCCCATCTAAGTTTTCAGCAATATTAACTCATGGGCCAGGCTGAAAGTCCTGGCAGCACTTGGCCTCCAAAAACACCCTCAAGTTTCCCTTTCTCACTGCTCTGAGAGATTCCTGGTGCTCCCCCAGTGTCACCAGCCTCCATTTATTCCCTGTCCCTGGACAGCCCCAGTTCTCCACTTGTTCTGCTCTCACCGTCCTCGTGGAGGGTTTTAATCCATCTCAGTTTTCAGTGTTAGAAGCTGTGCTCTGGCCCTGGACTTACTAAAAACCACAACAAGACAGAACCTGAAAATCCACTTCAAAGGCACGAACACCCAGATGTTAAAAATATCCACTTAAAAGCCAAGAAAAACACCTCCATTTAAGTCCTTAGACTGGGCCCTTGTTACTGAGCCAGGGTCCCTTTCGTGGGAGCTGTGGGAGCTGCTGTGGCAGTTTGGGTGAAAGTCGTGCTTTTCAAGTAATTCTGAGGTTTATTCCTTGCCTTCCTCCCTCCCTGGAGGAGGGGCATGAAAGTTCCCAGATCTGCAGTAATTCACAATTAGCGCTGATAATGAGGGGAGCACTGACAGTATTACCTGCAGAGTTTGGGAGGGATTTTTTTATTCTTTCCCAAAAACAAAAGAAAAGGAATTCTTCTTGTACAGGAATGGAATTGTGAGGTGCCTTTAAAGAATTCATTCTGGAAGGGATTTTATTATTATGTTTCAGTTAAGCGAATTGCAGGGGCAACAAGAAGAGTGGATAAAGCAGGTTGAGCAGCATTACAGGTGTTCACAGCCCCTAAAAATTTGGTTTGTTCTTTCAGACTTCCCTTATTGCTTCCCCCTTTGGTGTGTTTGCCAGGTGTGTGCTCAGCCCATGTTCTCCATGTGATAAAACTGACACAGGAAGCTCAGAGCTCTTAGAATTCAATTAACTGTTCCTTTTTTTTTTATTATTTATTTATTTTTTTTATTTTATTGAAATGCCACAATTCCTGCAGCATTTTAATTATCAAGACTTTTGATATGGTAAATTACTGAGTAATTAGCTACAGACTGCTGCCTCAACGAGCTTGTCTTGCCTGGTTGTGGCACTTTGTGAACAGTTCTCCTGTCTCCAGAGCTTGGAATCACAGAAAGAGTTTGGAATCACAGAATAGCAGGGGTTGGAAAGGATCTGAAAGATCATCTGGTTCCATCCTCAATTCAGCCCTCAGGAATGAGGCCTCTTGCCTGTGTTTACAAGAAGTGCACGTCACTGCAGTGCATCCAGCTGGAATTCCCAGCTTTTTTCCTGTCAGGGTTCATTTGCAGTTGCTTTCCTTGCCCCTGGAACCACCTGTGGCTGGGTATCAGAATCTCTCAGGAACCTTGTGCCTTCCCTCAGCGTTTGTTGATCCCACTGAACCCCGGCATGTTGGATAATTGGAATCTGCTGTTGTGGTTTTAACCAGCTTTCCTCGTTGAAATCCCATTAGGAAATCTCTCTTCTGCTTTGCAAGCCCTGCCGCTGATTCCTCCTGCTTGAAATGTAATTCCAAAGCTTTCTCAGAGGCTGGCACAGCTCAGGAGGAGCCCACAGTGTTTTCTGTGCCTGTCTGGGGTACCAAAGCATCAAACTGAAAATAAATCTTGCTGTCAGTGGCTGGTGTTGGACACCAAAATGCCAGAGACGTCCTCGGATACCCTGGGGGTCATTTCTGTGGGGTTTTCCCTCTTAGGCTTCCCTCAGAGCCTTCAGTTGGAGTTTCATGCCCAGTGGGTACCAAGGACAGGCCTGGGTGAGAAGTTCTCACCGGCACAAAACCATTCCCCAAACACAAACCTTATCAGCTGCTGGTTTCATTTCTTGTATCACCTGGAAATGGTCCCTAAAGGTGCCGAGTTCCAGTGGTGGAGGTGGTTCCTTGGTGCAGGAGCCTCGGAGCTGGCACCGGGTGGCTTTAGGCTGAAGGAAGGCAGGCTTAGATGGGATTTTGGGAAGGAATCCCTGGCTAGGAGGGTGGGGAAGCCCTGGAATGGAATTCCCAGAGCAGCTGAGGCTGCCCCTGGATCTCTGGCAATGCCCACGGGCAGGCTGGAGCAGCCTGGGGTGGTGGAAGGTGCCCTGCCCATGGCAGGGGTGGAATGAGATCACCTTTAGGGTCCCTCCCAACCCAAAATCGCTCTGCGAGTGGTGCAGCAGCTTCGTCAAGATCCCCAGAGGACACAGAGCTCTCGTGATCTCCTCACCTGATCCCTGTGTAAAACAAGCTATGGGAATTTCTGGAATTAATTCCCGTTTGACAGAGGGCCTGTGCTTTAGGGAGGCATCCAGTCCTGGCTGGGGGAAAGAGGAGTCAGTGACAGCAGATTGGAACCTGGGACATCCCTGGTTAATTATGCTCTGGAAGTTTGTGCCTAACCCTTCATCACAGCCTGTCCAGCTTCAGCATTCCAGCCTCTGGATTTTCAACAAAAATCCATCAGGGCGGGTGTTTCCCCAGCTGTGTGCCCCTGAGCCTGCTCTTCTCTCAGCTAACGAGGCTGAGCTCGTGCTGGCCTCGTGTGTTCCTGGAATTCCTGTTCTCCAGACTTCTAATAATTTCCAGGCTGCTCTTGTGCACCTTACATCTCTTTTCCCTGATTTCTTGGTTTGTCATGCCAGGGTTTGATTTGGCATTCCAGATGTGAGATCAAAGCTCTGCTTTTTTTACAGCCATTTCCAGTGAACTGATTGATACCCATTACCTTTAATATCCCCAGATTTTCCAGACTCAACTTTACACAATAATCCCATAGATCAAGACTTTCTTTACTTTCTGTAGAAGTAGAAATTTTCCTCTGCTGACATTAAATCCCTACAGTATGTTGATTATTGAAAATAGGAATAAAAAGCACTGACAGGAGACATGATTTTCTGTGTTCACTTTATTACTTGCCATTTTTCTCCCCACACATTATAATTTATAAACCTTCTCTAGTAATTTTCCATAGGAATGTGAGCCAGGAAAAGTTCAAGTCCATTCAGTCCGGAGAGGGTTGGAAACAACATTTAGAGAATTTAAATTTAATTAACAGTTAAAGCCACATTTGAAGAATCATGGAATGGTTTGGGTTGGAAAGGACCTTAAATATCATCCAGTTCCAACCTCAACACCTTCCACTACCCAGGTTGCTCCAAGCCCTGTCCAGCCTGGCCTTGGATGCTTCCAGGGATCCAGGGGCAGCCACAGCTTCTCTGGGAAAAACCCTTTTCATGTGCTTTCATTAATTCAGCTTCTAATTACTGTTGTTTTAAAAATGCAGATGGGTTAAGACTGGAAATGAGGAGGCTTTCTGCCAACAAAAGAAAAGGAGGCTGGAATAACCTGGTATTTCTCTTGGAATACAGAGGACAAAAAGAGGAATTAAGATTTCTGGGTGCTTGTAAAATCCAGTGTTAGTGATTTTCTCATTTCTAGTTGAACATTGTCCTGCACCTGCCTGGATTTCTTTGTTGACTTCTGGTGTTTTGGCTTTTGTCACATCCTTGGTGGACGTAAATCTTTATCTCTTTCTGATAAAATCTTAAATCTTTCTCTCTTTTTCTCTTTTTATTTAAAGCTCAATTTGTCACCATCATAAGAATACTTTAACCAGGACTTTTCCATCTTCTGGAAATTCCTGTTGCTCGACATGAATTCTATTATTCCCCCTTAATTCTTTTTTAATAGAATCTTCTATCATCTGTTCTGTGATATTATCCCTGATCAATATGAGGTGGAGAGGCCAGTAATTACCTGGGCTTCTCATTCACCCTTGAAAAAATTCTTGGTGTGTTGGCTTTCCTTGGATTTTCTGGACCCCTCAAGCATAGGAAGGGTGATGAAAATCAGGGTTTACGGTGTGGAGTTTGAAACTGGTTTGGTGATGGAGCAGAGTGTCCACACTGCAGCTTCCATCTGAATTCCGGGTCTGTGAGGGTGTGAAATACCAATTAAAAGTTTTCATTTATAGAGCAGAATTTATTCAGAGCTCAGCCCTCCTACCTAAAACCTCACAAAAGGTACAAAAAAACCCGAATGAATTTATCTGTCACCCTGGCCAGGTGTGTTTTACTGCCCATACTTTGTTCAGGTCAATCTCGGGCATGTTATAAGGCAGAAAAATCTATCCAGCTTGGCCTGGGGCTCAGCCAGGGGAGGAAAAAGTGGATGTGGAGTGTCCCAGGAGCAGATTTGTCCTTGTGCCAGCGTTGCAGTTCAGAAGGACAGAGCGGAGCGAGTGTCACCAGCTCGACGTGACAGGCAGGCTGCACACCCTGCCCTGACCTTTTGGAATTTGACAATTTAATTACGCCTCCAAATCCATAAAAATTGCTTTTTTAATAAACCACTTTCTATGAATTTTCATTGCCAAAGAGCAGTTGGATGCAGGGTGCTTTGTTCTCCTGCACATTTATGGACAGCTTTATTTGTTTGAGGGATGTAAACACAACCCACGGATGGCAGGAATCAGCCACGGAGCACAAAGTCCAAGTCCTTGTTCCAGATGAATGGGATGCTGCAAACTTTACAGTCCCTCATAAATCTTGCTGTGCAGCCACGTGATTAATGTCTAAAGAGGTTTTTGATTGATGCCTCAGCAACTCCTAATCAGGTGGTGTGGGACCAAATCAGGAAATCCCTTACTTGGCTGCTTCCACAAAAGCTCCTTTCGCTTGCACAGGCAGGAAGGGCCTGGTTTTTCTTGGCTTTTAAGTGGATATTTTTAACATCTGGGTGTTCGTGCCTTTGAAGTGGATTTTCAGGTTCTGTCTTGTTGTGGTTTTTAGTAAGTCCAGGGCCAGAGCACAGCTTCTAACACTGAAAACTGAGATGGATTAAAACCCTCCACGAGGACGGTGAGAGCAGAACAAGTGGAGAACTGGGGCTGTCCAGGGACAGGGAATAAATGGAGGCTGGTGACACTGGGGGAGCACCAGGAATCTCTCAGAGCAGTGAGAAAGGGAAACTTGAGGGTGTTTTTGGAGGCCAAGTGCTGCCAGGACTTTCAGCCTGGCCCATGAGTTAATATTGCTGAAAACTTAGATGGGATTTCATTTTTATGCTGCAGTTTCAAGGCAAATGTGCTGTGTTGAATCATGGAGTGGTTTTGGGTGGGAAAGGACCTTAAAGCTCATCCCATTCCACTTCCCTGCCATGGCAGGGACCCCTCCCACTGTCCCAGGCTGCTCCAAGCCCCAGTGTCCAGCCTGGCCTGGGACACTGCCAGAGATCCAGGGGCAGCCCCAGCTGCTCTGGGAATCCCAGCCCAGCCAGGAATTCCTTCCCCAGATCCCAGCCATCCCTGCCCTCTGGCAGTGGGAGCCATTCCCTGTGTCCTGTCCCTGCAGGCCTTGTCCCCAGTCCCTCTGCAGCTCTCCTGGAGCCCCTCCAGGCCCTGGCAGGGGCTCTGAGCTCTCCCTGAATCCTTTCTCTGGAGATCTCTCCTGTCCCCTTGGCTGTGTCCTGAAACTCACTGCTCAGCCACATTTCCAGTTAATTACTTCATCCCGAAGAATTTGTGGAACTGTTGAATTCAGGGCACTGGAGCAGCAAGAGCTTTGATCCGCCTGGCCCAGTTTCTGCTACACTTGAATGTTTTAACTGAAAAATGAACTCCCGATTCCTGTTACCCTGTTTGCATCTTCGTCGAGGTAGCCACGTCCCTGGAAGTGTCCCAGGCCAGGCTGGGTGGGGCTTGGAGCACCCCGGGACAGTGGAAGGGTCCCTGGGGTACCACTGTGGCTTTAAGCTCCCGCCCAATCCAAACCATTCTGGAATTCCATGAATTTTGAGGATAATTATCAAAATCAGCTTTTACAACTTCTGACCTTTTCAGAGCCTTGTATCAACCATCCTCCCCTGCCTATCTAGGAAATAGTTTAATCAATGAAATTGAGAATAAATCAACATTTTTCTGTAATTTTCCCCAATCTTTTGGCATTTTCTGAATATCTTAGAATGAACTCATCTCCTGGTTCTCTCTTTCACCTGTTACCCACAAGATTGATTCATTCTGCTCCCATCCCAAACCTCTCTTGGCTTATTGTAATCCTGGATTTCACACTTAATATTCCCTGCTCCTGGATATAGTGTGACACCAGAATCATGGAATCCATCATAAATAGGTTTCATCCATAAAGAAAGAACAAATTGCTTAATGTTTTTCTTTTTTTCTTTTTTTCCAACTCGATTAAGTTTGAGGGTTTAATTAGATTTTTGTGGCGATTTTCGGGTTGTTAATTTAAGTGGAGAAGATGAAATGCAAATAGGTGAATACAAACTGGTTTGGTAAATTAGTGTCAAAAATTAGCACAGTGATTATTTTTACCAATAAACACGAATTTTCAAAGCCTGTGCTCAGGTGAAGTTTTAATTGAGATGGTTTAGGAATCACATTTTCTGTGTGTTTGTATTATTGGTTTTTTTCCAAGCCACCCCAAATTGTTTCTAATTAGGGGCACGATTCCATTTGCCCGGATATTTATTCCTGTGTAATTTGTTTCAACTTAGGCAGCACAGGAGTGATGAATTCTTTTCATTACCTCCAACTCTCTTTGATGGGCTTTGACTGGCTAATTATTCACGTGGAACACATTCCCAACAGCCTCTGAGTAGGTAAAAATTCCTGAAAATAAACAGACTTTTGAAATGCACTGACAGAAGTTCAGTTTTGAGGGCTTTCATTTCATCTTCCGACACAAGGAAGTTAAAATGGAATCACTTGGAGTCTGTTTTTACTTCTGCACCTTAAATAATATCAAATATTGGGCTGCAGGGGTTCCACAGGGGGACCCTCGTGTCACAAAGGGAGCCCCCAGCCCCTCACTGAGTGATTTGAGATTGGAAAATCAATCCTAAACTCCACTGGCAGCTCTGGGAATTCATATTTTCACTGAGGAAAGCAACATGTTTGGGTTGGGAGCTATTAAAGGACAATTTTTGCAGCTTTCCAGGGTATTTTCCATCACCTGTGACCCCTAGCACACACATGGATGTTTCCTATTTCTCCATATAAATATGTTGGAAGTATTTAAGCACATAAATACATTTATATACCAAGGTATTTTAACTGCACTGCTCACTATTGCAAACTTCTGTTTTCAAGAGCATTAATTATATTTATAATCAGTGTATAAAGCTCACCCAGCCTCTCCCCACGGCTGCCATGGATGGAATCACTTTTGGGAACTTTTTGCAGGTTCCTTTTGGGATCATCACAGGCTTGGAGCAGATTGAGTTGGTCAAAATCCCCATCCCTGGAAGTGTCCGAGGCCAGGGCTTGGAGCACCCTGGTCTGGTGGTCATGGCAAGGGATGGGACTGGATGACATTAAAGATCCTTCCCAACCCAAACCATTCTAAGGAATATAAAATAAGTTTTTCCCAAATTAGAGCCAGTCCTCGCGGGGTACCATTTTTTAAAAACAAAGCCGCGCTTCCGTCAATTAAAATTTTCGTGAGTTTTGTTTGTTTTCCCACACAGAACCTAAAAACCCCAGGCATTCCAGGGACGTGCTGATGCTGTTTTAGCCCAGCTGCTGAGCTCTCTCCCTCCTTTCAGATGCTGCTCACCGAGTACCTGGACATGAAGAACACGCGCGCGGCCTCGGAGCCCTCGGCCCAGCTCAGCTACGCCAGCTCCGGCCGCGAGTTCGCCGCCTTCTTCGCCAAGAAGAAACCCCAGAGACCCAAAAACCCTCTCTTTAAGTAAGTGCTGGGCTTTTTAAGCTGTGCCTAAGCTGCCTTTGGTCCCTCGAGTGCTGCTGGTAATCGCAGTTTCACAGTGTGAGTGGTGTGGAAGTTCCGGGATGGGGATTTAATGCCCGGAGCCGAAGATCTGTTACGGATTCAGCGCTGGGTTTTAGAGCTGAGTTCTTCCCAGGGCTCATTCCAGCACTGGGAATCCCATTACAGGAGCTGCTGCAGAGCATGGAGCGATCCATTCTGCCTCTCTTTGTCCATGGTAAATTCAGGACCTGTTAGAGGGAGCGATAAAGGGCGCTGGACAAAGGGAATTAAGATAACTGTGTAATTACTGCATAGCCTAAGCACTTAATCCTGCCACTAACTCCTTTAATTCAGCGGTCAGGCTGCAAAGAATTAAGTGGTTGGGAGGAGAGTGTAAGAGAGAGGAGGATGAGAGAGGCTGGGTGGCCAAGGGAAGGATTTGGGAGAGCAGATTTGTGCAGGGGTTGCTGAGCAGCGCTGGTGGGAGAGGAGATTCACACCTGAGTTCAGGGGAGCTGTGCTGGAATTTTCTTCTCTTCCACCTCCTACCTGTGCTGGCCATTCTCTTGGGCTCTTGAGGTTTTTGGAGAGGACCTGAAAGTGCTGTTTTGGCAGAGGTGCTCCCAGTCAATGTTCTCTCATAGTACTTGAGATGCCAGTCAGAAATCCAAGTCTTCCACATTCTTTGCTCTCCCAGGATGAGCTCTCCTGTTATTAAAGTGTTGCCTCCTTCCCCTGTCAATCCATGATTATTACCCCTCACCATTTTTTTTAAACCCCCCCCATGGCTGTTTTGGGCTGAGAATTCCACTTGGAATTTACTCTGACCTGCAGATGGATATTGGAGCAAAACAGGGCTGCTCATCCCATGTCTCTTCCTGGGTGTAGAAGGACCCAAGTCTGGGGTTCGAGGACTAGGTTTGAGATTAAAGTTTGAGGAATGAGGATGCTCTGGCTCACCTGGAGCAGGCTGAGGCCGGGTAGAGTTTGTCAGCAGAGAGGAGGTGGCTGTAATTGTTTAGAGGAAGGTGAATCACCTCGTGGGAGCAGCATCTCTCACCACTCCTGGTGCTGTCACCGAGCGGCGCCGTCCCCGCAGTGACAGCAGCGCTTACTGGCACCTCTCATTTGCTTATCTGCCTGCTGTCAGCTGTCACCATATCTGTGGAAATCTCCCTTGAAATGGAATTTCGCAGCCCACTGAGGTTTGTACGTGTTTGATGGAGTGTTATTCTTGTCTCCCCTCCCATCTTCGGTGCTTTCCGTGCCAGGCTCTTTTCCCTGCCTTTCCATTAGCTCTGTCCAAACCGAGGAGCTTTGTTCTTGTCACCACAATATCTGCATTTCACTCCTCAGCAGTCTCCTAGGGCAGGGCTCCACCTCGTGTTTTGCTCACAGGGGGATGCAGGTGTTGGTGCTGTGTCCTGTGGTAGCTGTGAGCTCATTTAATTAATATTAAATATTGAGCTAATTTAATTAATATTAAATATTTCTGCTAGTTGTGTCTTCAAGGAATGGAGGGAAGTTGTGTCCTGCTCTCTGGAAATCAGGAGCTGATATTTAGAAGAAACTTGGAATCCTTATTTCCTTACCTTTAAAATGAGTATAATAAAGTTTGAAATATTTATTTAGTTGCAGTGTTGGCTTGAAAAAGAAAGCTCCAGATGAAGGGTACTTTGGGAATTTGGATAATTCATGCCATCATAAACCTGGCTTTCTTCTCTTCCCAAAGGTAGCCAAGGGCATGCTCAGTTTGCCAGCTCAGATTTCCAAGATGGAAATCAGGAAATAAGACGGGAGTGAATTGTACAAGCAAGAGTTGAACCCCCAATAAATCAGTCCCAGATTGATTTATCAATAAATTGGCTGTAATTCTGCGTAATTCTAAATAAAACAAAAATATTTTGAAAGCTTTGTGGGAGGATCAGCACTGGGAAGGGAGTTGCAAGGGTAGAGGAGTTAAGTGGGAACAGGGATGTGGGGCAGAGCAGCTCGAGGAGGTGGCAGAGGAAGGGAAATAGCAGAGAAAAACTGGGTGGTTGTGGAAAAGAAGGGATGAGATCTGGGTTTGGCTCCTGGAAAGACCTGTGGGACAATGCTGCTCTTATAAGGGAGCACGTGGGGGACACAGAGCCAAGAATTCACAGCTCATTCAATTAAAATCGGAAGGGTTTGTTGGTTTTTGATAAATCGTTATTAGTTCAGTTGCAATAACACCTACCCTCACAGTCCAAATTAAAGCAGAAAAGCCTCATAAATAGTAATAATCTTAACACTAGTGCCCAGGAAAGCTGTGAAATGCTTCCCCCCTGTCTCTGGTGTGATGCTCGTGTTCCCAGTGTCCCTCTGGGCAGCACTGAGGCTGATTCCATCTTCCTGAACTGTGGGACTGGGGAGGCAGTGAGGGGTGGTACAGCAAATCAGCAACGTCTGGAGGTCTTCTTGTGACAGAAGTTTCCTTTCCAAGTCACCCGGTGCCCACTGGGGCTGTTTGAAGGTGCTTTGTCCCCACCATGAGCTCCCTTCTCCCTGGTCCCCAGAGCCCGTCCAGGGTTGGTGGTTTTTTTTTTGGGAAGTGCCTGCCTGGAGCAGCAGCCCTTGGCCATGGGGGTGTTCCCAGCACTGAGCTCGGGCACAAAGCCCTTGGCCATGGGACACTGGTGGTCCCAAGGACTCTGAGCAGTCCTGAGTCACTGAGGTGCCAGATCAGGGCCCAGTTTGGGGCCTCTTGCTATAAGTGCCAAGAATCCTGTTGATGGGGCAGGAGTAGTTGGAAAAGATTTGGATCGATCCTAGAGGATTATTAGAGCCATGCAATAAATAAGAACGGATTGGTCCCTAATTTCCAGGAGAATAATAAATTTACAGTTTATATTATTAAGAGCTGGGTGGTGCTCACAAGAAGGATGCTCCCAGTGCCTGGATTGACTGAATCCCTTTGAATTCCAGGTTTGAATCCTCATCCCATGCCATCAGCATGAGTGCCTACCTGCGGGAGCAGAGGAGGGAGCTGTACAGCAGGAGTGGGGAGCTGCAAGGTATGGAAAGGGATCCTGTGGTAGTTGGATAATTCCCTTCTGCAGGAGCTGGAATATCCAGTCCAGCCTCTGGCAGGTACTGATCTCTCCTCTGAATCTCTCCAGGTTTTAAGCTCTTGTTTATTACGAGGTTGTGAAGGGTTTCTCTTTATTCTCTCAGCATTTTCAGCTGGAGGTCGAGTTCTTAAAAAATATTCGTAAAACAGTGGGTGAAATACAGACAACCTCACCTTGAGCATTGGGTTTGGGTATTTGAGCTACCTTGGATATTTATCTGCAATTTATTTCCTTACTGTGATACTTACCCTTGCATTGCTTTGGGAGCTGAGCTCAGGCAGCTCAAATGTGAAGCTGGATGGACTAAAGTGACCAGTTCTTTGTGTTTTGTACACTTGAGGAGCTGCAGAGTGTCTGCAGATGGTGAATCTGGGGACTTGGGCTGCTTTTGCTGATTTCTATTGCCCATGGCAATTGCTGTGTGTGCCCAGGGAAGTGTTCCCTGCTCCAGGCATGGCATCATTTCACTTGACTGTCCTGAATGATCCAGTGGCTGGGTTTGGCAGCAGAATCAAGGCAATATCCTAAGGCTGCCATGACCGTGTACAGCAGGACTAAATTCTTTGGCATCATCTATTCCAGTTTCTTCCTGGGCTAATCATAACAAGAAAATAATTTATGCTCTTCAAATATTACAGCAGTGACCAAGGGCTGAATTTCTTCTGGAACTCTCGTCCATGACAATTTTCAGCTGGCTTTTAATTGAGAATGTTTTACAATTTACAAGAGAATTTTTGGATGCCTTCGTGTTCCCTTCCTCCTTTCATAACCTGTCCTCAGCGACAACTTAAACCCACGGGGGTGTGAAACAAAGCCTTGAGAGGCAGAGATTGTTCTTGTGACAGCTTGATTCACTTGGGTGACCGCAGAGGTGATCCCAGCACTGGTGATCAGGGGTGTAATGGTTCTGTGGTGAATTCTGAGATCCTTTTGGGTGGACTGAGAAGGAGGAACCTGAGCCAACGACGTGCTGAGGGTGACAGCTGCCCACCCCCTGATCCCCCAGCGTGTGGGAGTGAAGGGAAGTGGAGGTACCTGGCAGCTAAATTGGGACCTCACCTTTTACACACTTGGGAGGTGTTGGGCTCACAGCTCTCTGCCTTTTGGGATTCAAGTTCTCACCTTCAGAAGTGTCACGTGTCCAGGATTGGCTGGGAGATGTCCCCCAGGTCAGTGGGACGCGGTTAAGCTGTTCCATCCCATTATCAGGTTTTATTCCAGGAGGATTTCAGTACCTACTTCTCCATAGTTATGAGCTCTCTGTTACAAACCGTGTGGGACAAATGTGGGCTCAAAGCCAAGAATCTGTTGAGAATTTTGAGCTATTTGGGGCCATCGGGGAACCTGCAGCACTTGCTCCAGAATTCCCTGTCCCTTTGGGATGAGTCCTGTTGCCTTCTGTCGTTCCCAGTTGTCCACGTGGCTTTAAAAACAAGCAGAGAATGGAACTGACTCTCTCCATATCCGTGTCCTCCTCCAGGTGCCTTGTGGCTGAGATTTGGGGATTTTTGTGGTTATTGCTGTTCCACTGAGGGTTTTAAGGAGCTCCTGTCCTGGGTTTGGAGCTCTTTCAGAGCCGGATTTCACAGAAGAGTGATTCCTTACAGATACAAGACAAATCTTGGGGCAGCACTTGGGATGAGCAGGACACTGGGAGCATTTCCAGGAGAGGGGGATGCGGCAGAGCTGCTCAGGCTGCCCAGGGAGCATGGGGTGGGGAGGAACAAAGCCCAGGAGCTGACAAAGAAATAAAGGACAAAACAGGAATTAGTGTGGAGAGGGCCAAGATCCTGCTGCCTTTGGCAGCTCCAATTGGAAGAGCCTGGACGTGATGCAATAGGTGACAAAAAGTCAGTATGGGGAGGCAGTGGGGACAATAGATGAGATGACTTTGCTGAGATTCTTTGCAGTTGAACCATCAAGAAAAGTTTCCCTTTGAACTTCACGTTAAAAATGCAGTAACCTCTGTCTCTATTATGAGCTGCTGTTCCCTTTTAGGTTGCTCATTAATCTTCCCAATCCCTGACCACAGCAAGATCTGCATTTGGATTTTTATATATATATATATATATATATATTTATCTTTTTTTTTATCCCTTTTAAAGAGAAATACACTTTAAGTGTTCAATCAGGTTAGTGGAAAGCAGGCATGTGACACTCTGTCTTCTGTGAACACTGCACAGTTTCTGTTCCCAACAGCCTTATCCACAGGGATGATTTTTCAGTGGCAGCAGGGGGAGGGTGACTTGTTAGGGAATCTTTTTTCCTGAAAAGATCTTCAAAGAAACATATGCATGAAAAGAAAGGAATTTATAAAAGTTTAGCTCACGCTAACTTTTTGAAATAAGAATTTCATTTAAATAGCCTTAAAAATGTGTGAAGATCAGAGTGATGCTTTGTCATTAACCCCTTTGATTTGGACTGAAATAGTGCAGAGCATGAGGCTCACATTATCCCTCAGTGGGAGAAAGAGACCTGCTGCAAGTGATTTAGAGCTGGAATTCTTCTGTCTCATTCCACTGAAATTGCAGGAGAAAGACTTTGGCCATGTGTTTTTCCCTTAAAGTCGGCCACACAACTGTCATTAAAAAAAAGGTGGGGGCAAGTACAGAAGGGAAGTATTTCCTTCTGCTCTGCAGCCAGGCTGGGAGAGCTGGGGGTGCTCCCCTGGAGAGGAGAAGAATCAATCCAGGGAGAGCTCAGAGCCCCTGGCAGGGCCTGGAGGGGCTCCAGGAGAGCTGCAGAGGGACTGGGGACAAGGACTGCAGGGACAGGACACAGGGAATGGCTCCCACTGCCAGAGGGCAGGGATGGCTGGGATCTGGGGAAGGAATTCCTGGCTGGGCTGGAATTGCCAGAGCAGCTGGGGCTGCCCCTGGATCCCTGGCAGTGTCCCAGGCCAGGCTGGACACTGGGGCTGGGAGCAGCCTGGGACAGTGGGAGGTGTCCCTGCCATGGCAGGGGTGGCACTGGATGGGCTTTGAGATCCCTTCCCACCCAAAGCATTCCATGATTCTCTGAATGGCACGGAGTACCAGCTGCCACTTCATCACTTGCCCCTCTTCTGATTTTTGCACTTGGCTTCCAGACCGGATTTCTGTTCAAAGGGAAATATTTAGGAATTGTACACTCTGTTCAGGTTGGGTTTGGTTGGTAATTCCAAGCAGGTGCCACTCTGTCAGAGTCACAGCCAGGTCAGCTCTGCCCTGTCCTGCAGCTGGGGCTGCCCATGGAATGGGAAGTGCTCCAGTGTTCCTGTGGTTCCCGGGGATATGAATGGACTCCACGCCTGCTCAGCACCTCCAACAACTGAGGCTTGTTGTTTCTTCCCCCCTGGAAGCTCAGTGCACTTCTGCGGTAATTCAACTTCTCCGTGGCTTTGTGGAGCAGGTTTTTATTGGGAATGTGGCTGTGGGATGGATTGTCCGGGGAAGGATGATGGGAGCAGGAGTAGGATCAGAATTCTGGAGTCAACACTCAGTCCCATGTTAGATCCCACTGATTCTTATTGATTATTGAAGGTACTGATTTATAGACAGACAAGCAGTGGCTGCCCTGCCACTCCAGAGGATGCTCCACGTGCTGTTCCTTGAGGAAACATTCCTACAAATATTTGTGTTCCATTGAAGGATAGGAAATATTGTTGGGTTGTTGTCATGCCTTTGTTTTTTTTTCCTTTTCGTTTGTTTTGGGGTTTTTATGAAAAGCTCTGTCTCTGATCCTGCTGCTTTTGCAGCTTGTGGATGAGTTTGTGCTCTGCTGGCACTGGAATTTGGGACAGGGCTTGTTGTACAAGCAAAGGAGGAAAAAGTTACCTGACCTCACAGAGAAAATCTTTAATAGAACAACAAATGAAATTTGTGCCCCAAAGCTGAATCCTCCCAACTACTGGACACATTTTGTGTGCTGAACTGAACGAGCAAAAATTCAATATTACTTTATGAAGTTATTTAGGCCGTTTCTGTCCTGAGCATTCCAGGGATGCAGTGCGCTTCTTCCTACTTCAAAAAATAAATAAATAAAAAATTAGAGAACTTCCCCTTGCTTCTGTTTGAAGGAACAGGACGGGAATTGAATGAGATGATTTTTAAGGACCCTTCCTACCAAACCATTCTGGGACTCGGTGAAGTTTCAGTTTTTCAGAGGTGATTTTAAATACCCAGACCTTTTGCATAGTTATTTTTTTCCTTGTTGGGAGTAGTAAGAATATTAATACCATAATAATAAATAAAGATATAATACCAATAATATCAAAAATCTAATGCAAGAGGCTCTTGTGGATTTTAAATATCCACAAGATAAAAATCAGCACTCAAATATCTAAAAGCCTGACCAGTAGTTTAGCTGGAAGTGGAGAACACTTCCACACCTTGGAATGTCCAAGGCTGAGTGGAGCTTGGAGCACCCTGGGATAGTGGGAGGTGTCCCTGCCCATGGTAGGGGTGGAATGAGATGATTTTTAAGATCCCTTCCAACCCAAACCAGTCTGGGATTTTAGGAACCTTCCGGTTGCTCACATCTGGCAAAGGATGCCAAATGTGGCAGTAAAACAAAGCTCTGGTATAACGACACAATAAATTATAGTGGATAATTTCTAGAAACTCCATGGATTTTTTTTTTTTTTTCTTGCTGGCTGGGTGATAAATGGAAAACCTTGAATACCCCTCTGACACAAATCTGAATTTGGGAAGTGGATTTGTGTTACTCCCCATTCTGCTGCTCATCCATTCTCCACCCAAGCCTGAAAAATTCCTTACCATAAGGTTTTAAGTAATTAAAGAAAATCCACGAGAAGCTCTGCTAATTAAGATTTCGACGCCAAGCAATAGCAGCAGAGGCACACAGGATCTGATATGACAAGGGCACGATGTAAGGCCAGGTCCAGGGAAAATGCAGTTATTTGTAGGTGCCTTGTTCCATTTGGATTCACCCAAGGGCTGCCGGAGGGAGCCAGCTGTGCTCAGCAGTGACAGAAACCAATGCTGACATTCGGGATAATGAAAATTCGGTTCAGCACCTCTCCGAGATGTGGATGATAATGTGTTGTCAGTCAGAGGTGGTGGGCAGGGGGAGAGGGAAGGGGATTCATGTCTGGCTAAAGGAAGACGTTGTGACAAGCGGCCCGTGCTGGTTAAAAATGTTCCTTAAGGAAGGACCGGGAATGAACCAGCGGGTGATGTGAGATCCCGAATTTCCTGACCACTGCTTTTGTCTCCTCGTGGTGTGCAGGATCACAGCTGGCTTTGAGCTTGGGCAGGGCTGGGGGACAGGGGAGAGCAGGGATTTTCAGGGGGTTGCCAGCTCTAAAGCAGCCAGCTCCCCCGGCCCCTGGAAAGCCACTCCTGATTTCCTCGGCGTGTGTTTGTCCCGGTGTAGCGGATTAGTGGCACGGCCTCTTCAAAGGCTGCCCAATCCAGGAGGGGTTATTAAAACCAGGCTGCTTTATGACTGAGAATTAATTAGAGCAGCATTTTCATGCAAAACATCCAATTTTTTGATTAGCAGTGGAGCAGGGCCGCAATTAACACTCTAGGAAGCTCAAATTTCCAGCGTTTTGATTCTCAGGAAATGAGATTATCAAACTGGGGTCAGGCCCTTGACAGCAAAAGGGGGATTATGTGTAAGAAAATCGTTTGTTTCTTGATTTTTCCTCAGAGGTTGTTATTAAAGCTGCAACAATTCAGAGGGAGATACCTAAAAAAAAGGAGGCAGGAGGGTCCTTCTGCTTTGTCAGTGCAAAGAGCTCCTGGTGTTGGGGAGAGCACATTTGGCATTTCATCTACAGCAACAGGTTCCCATTGCTGGGTGGGGTCAGCCCTCCTTTTCCCATCCATGTGGGTTTGGTTTTTTTCTTTTTCAACAATGTTTTTGATCCCTTCCAGGTGTCTAAATGCGTGTATTGCTGCTTATTAAAGGCTGACCTCGGCCAGCAGTCGAGTCTGTGAAAAAGGATCAGGGCATCTCTGTTAATCCTGGAGAACATTTGGGGGGGTTGAATTTCCCACTTAATTCTTGTCAGTCACTTCTCAGGGAGGTGGGAGGTGTTGAAAGTCAGGCTGGGGCTGTGAAATCTCCGCTTTGTGTCGGGGGCTTTGAGCAAGGTAAGGCAGGAGGAGGAATTCTGGCGTCAGGGCGATGTTTGCTGCCGGTTCAGAGGGTGCCAGTGAGCACCGGGAGCGTCGCTGTCATGGAATGGTTTGGGTTGGAAAGGACCTTAATGACCACGCACTTCCACCCCCATTTCCACAGGCAGGGACACCTTGCACTGTCCCAGGGTGCTCCAAGCCCCGTCCAACCTGGCCTTGGGCACTTCCAGGGATCCAGGGGCAGCCACAGCTTCTCTGGGCCTCCCCACCTGGGTCTTGACCTCAGGCTCCTCTTCCTTTAATCTTCAGCCTTTACACAGTTCTCACTTCAGAGCCCAAACACCCCTCAGGTGCCACATGGTCCTTTTGGAACAGGAAAACCAAAAATAGGAGCATCAAGGGTGGTGGATGAGGAGAGGAGCTTCTCAAATAGAGATGGAGAGTCAATGCTGGAATCAGCTTGGAGTTCTGTCTCCAGCCTGGATTCTCCATGCTCACAACTCTCCCACTTCTGCTGTGCTTCTCTCCCCTGTTGATGTGAGGAGGTACAATCCTCCTTTCATGAAATATCCCAGAAATCCTCCACTCACTCATTTTGCTGGAAGCTGCTCCAGCCGGGGCTGGTTGGGTTGTGTGGTTACAGCTGGGACTCGCTGTGTCCCAGTGCCTTGTTTGCAAAGCAATCCTTGATTTTCAAAGCACTTATTTACAGCTCCTTTCCAGCCTTGAATCTGGATTACTGAAGCATTTGAGGGCTTTGTGGTGAATTTACAGAGACTACATGGAATTATCTTGTATTATGTAGATTAGAACAGAATAGGTGGAGAATGTTTATGCCTGTGAACTATAATACCCTGTTTTATATCAATTACTGGAGTGTTTTCCAGGAGGAGGAGGCTTTTGGAAGTACTGAGCCATGGAATTTGTGCTTTTGCCTAAATGTCAGTAGTGAACCATTTATTTAAACACCACAGAGTTAGGCTGTGAAATGGGGAATAAAATATCCATGGGAGTTCAGATCAGCTGGGTCAGAATTCAGCCTCATGGAAGTTAATCAGTTAATCCTGATTTTTTGGAATCTTGAGTCACCAGACTGGCCAAAACTGCAATGCATTTCCTTTATACATAGTGTTGGGAAGAGATTTATACCATATATATATATATTTATAAACACACACAGTATATATTTGGACTCTGATCCTTGTGGGTCCCTTCCACCTGAGGATGTTCTGTGATTCCATCTTCTTTCTGGAGTGATTAATTGCTATGTTGGCATTGTATAGTTTTTTTTCTTTTGTTTCTTCTGGCCTTTTAGATAGTGTAGAGTTCTGAGATGCTCGTGGATGTTTATGTTTTCTATTGAAATCTTGCTGACATTTGGATTTTTCATCAAGTCCTTCTTTTCATATTGAGGTTTCTCCACATCCATCATTTTTGCAGGTCAAATTTCTTTGTTTTCACCAGCTTGCTTAGCAAGGCCTTGATAAATACATTACTGAAACATTCCTTTTCTTTCTCCCATTTGATGGAGTGTATAATCCTAATTTAAAAAGCAGCCCAACGCAATTATCTGTGGGGACTGAGCTGCTTTCTTGCCTCTTCTGCAAATTTTATACCTTTCAAGCTGAGATTTCTCCAGGAAGTAATTCCACATCACAAGGGATGGCAAATTCCAACAGAGACCTTCAGGGTGAGCGTGGAGGGAGCTGCTGCTGCTCTTGTACCTGTTCAGGGGGTAAAGAAGTGTTTAATCTCTGGCCCTGTCATTCTGCTGCCTCTAATCTGTGTCTGAAATCCCTTCAAAACGCGACATCCTTGTTTTTCAAGGAGCATAACAAATGTACCCCGGACAGCTGTATTAGCATTTGGGGTTTTTCCCTCGCAGCCAAAAGGTTTTTATCTTAATAACGTTGAAATGGAACTTCACAGTGGCAGAGGAGTGGGCAGCCTCAGAAAACTCTGCTTTCATGAAGGGCTAAAGCCGTTTAGGTGAGCATGAATTAACATTTCCCTCGTCTTGTAAAGGTCAGCCTTTAATTGAGATTCACCACGCTCGGCCCAAAGCCCGGGTTCCAGAGCCCTCTCTCCGAAAAGGAGGCACAAATTGGCAGCATAATCTCATCAGAGGCTAAGGTTAGGTGGTAATAAATCACTCAATTCAAAGAGAACGAGGCTGCCACGGAGCACAAAACACGCCAGATGCTCCAAGGACTTTTGTGGCTTCGAGTTGGAATAACAGTTGGAGGATCTGTAGATGTCTTGAGTTTTTTCCTAATAAGGAAGAACTGTTGGGGAGAAAGTAATTTTTACCTAATTAAAGGATTTAAATGCTACACGTTTGATTTAGTGTTGGTTGTTATCCATTTTGCACACTCAGGAGTTGGAGGTGTCGCTCTCCTGTGTTTCCGTTTGTGTATCGTGGATCAACAACTGTTGCCAAAAAAAAGGCAACAGCTTTCATAGATCCATTATTCCCTGCCTTTTGTAAAGAGATAAATGTGTGCTGAGGAGGTGATTCTCTTCTGCAGGGTGAAGATGGAACTTTAATCAATGAAGGGATGTGATTTAGGGGTCTGAAGATACAAAAGCTGACAGTTTCTCAAGGGCTCTGTGGGCCGAGTGCATCAATTGCTGTTGGAGTTTTTTGTTTAATGTATCACGGGCAGCGTTAGAATATTTTCTTATCAGAACACAGAAATACGGATGTATTCCTTGAATAAGGTTTTGCATCCAGTAATAATGTGAGGAGATGGGCAGGAAAAATGGTGTTTTTATGGAGGCTGGAGATGGGGAAAAGGAGTGTCTGTGAGAATCATGGAATCAGAGACTGGTTTGGGTTGAAAGGGACCTTAAAATTGTCGAGTGCCACCCCTGCCATGGGCAGGGACACCTTCCACTATCCCAGGCTGCTCCAAGCCTTGCCCAGCCTGGCCTGGGACACTTCCAGGGATCCAGGGGCAGCCACAGCTGCTCTGGGTAACCTCTGCCAGGGCCACCCCACCCTCATGGGAAAGATTTTTTCCCATGATTAAAGCACCAGAGCTTTGAATCCTCCTGTCCATGGGTTTTTAAATCTCTTATCTCCTGGAATTTTTGTTGGTGTTGAAGCTTGAATAGAATTGTCCATTCTAGAGCGGGTGGCTCCCTATGATGGATTGGTGTGGCAGCCTCATAATTTGAATTCTATTCAAATGTCCATCAGGTGAAATCGTAGAAGGACGTGTTGAATCCATCTTTAAAGGAGCTCATTTTGGTGATTATTCCAGTTTAACTGGCCTGAGAGGTTGACTTGCATGCATTAATTGAAAAATTCTGGAATGGACCACCCAGCACTGGGAAAACAGAACCTTCCTCTCAAACTGGCCCTAAGTACCTCTCCAGCTGGATAATACCAACACGAGGAGTGGAGGCTCTGTGGGGTGATCCTTGTGGTCAGCTTCCTTTGGGACATGGCCTGGGTGAATCCTCATTCTTCTCCAAAGGGGAAGGCTGGGCTTTGGGATCCATTTGAGTTATTCCAGGCCTCAGAGGTTGTTTCTGAACCTTATAAATTTGGTGGAATTGCACATCCCGGAGCGATGGGAGCTGGCAGTTGGCTCCCGGGAGGATCTGGGTTGGCTGAAGCGGGAGGGGAAGGTGCCTTGGAAGGGTTCTTAGGCTGTTCTTTCCAAGTTAACTGTCACCAGAAAACGTGATTTTGGGCAAAATGAGAGACATTTCTCTGCCTCAGTTTCCTGGAGTGTTAGGACTCCTCAGAAGTCCCAGGATTGTTGTCCTGACACGGCTTTTCTTTGGTTTCTCTGTGGTTACTCCCTCTCTCCTCCTAAAATTATGAGGCCCTTTGCTTATGACAGCAGGTCCCTTTTCATCAGCAAGTTCGGAGTTTCAGCAAATGTCTGGTGCTGTCACAGAGTCCTTGGGTTTTGTGTCTCCAGTGGTGACCAGGATGGCATTAATTGGCTCAGTTTGGGAGAGGAATGCTCATGTGAAGCCTCCTCCCCAAGAATGCATTTGATTATACACCAGACAGAGATTGCTCACCCTTTGTAGTCATTAACGTGCCACATTTGTGTGATTTCCTAAAGCAGAGAGGACAAGGGAGGGTGTTCCATGTTCCAAGTGGTGTTCTCAGCTCCCCACATCAATGTGCGCACCAGGGCCTGCATTTAAATTCATGCTCTGGATATCAATTTCCCAAATTTTCCCGCTTCCCTTGCCAGTCTTTTGAGCCTTGCAGTCACCACAAAGGCAGAGAAGTTGTTGAAACCAGATTTGTCTGTGTTTTCTCCACATAAAACTCATGCAGCTGCCTGCAGGAGGTTGTTCCAAGTGTGCTGGAGAAAGCCAGACTGATTCTTTTTCCTCGAAACATTGGGCGCAGCAAATCCTCGCCGCAGATCTCATTAGTGTTTTCATATCTCATTGTAATTACTTAATAATAAAGTACCAAAGCCTTGCTGCTCAGTAGCTGGATTTTTGCATAATATCAAAAAAATCCTGTAAGTGATTGGGGGCCTCGAGTACATCTGTGCTTCTCATTGGGGATTTTAATTGCACTGATCGTGCGCTTGTGTTTGACTTAATTGTCATCAGGAGTTACTGGATGAGCTCCCTCTCAGCCCTGCATTCACTGCACCTCAGTGGCGTCGAGGAATGTGGGAACGAATGGAACAAATGGTACTTCCTTTGTCTGCTTAATGAATGTGGAAGTGATTCCGAATGGCCTCTTCCCTCAGGAAGCCCTTCCATAATGGGGGGTGTGTTCCTATGGTGGGGGAAAGCTGTAATTCCAGTAATGAGGGGTTTATAGCACTCGGGGCTGTGCCCTCAGCGAGGGGAGATGCCAATTTGGCCTGACCCCAGGGTGAGGAGGGATGTGCCCAGTGGGTGTTTGCACAGAAATCAGTGTTGGTGCCTTTTTTGATGCCGTGGAAACGTGAGGATTTTTCTGGAGTTGGCTTCAAGTTATTGGAACCGTAAGCAGACAAAATTTAAAGTCTTAAAAGGGTTCAGGAGCCGTTACGTGAAATGGAATCATCAACTTGGAAAAGCCCTCGAAGATCATCGAGTCCGAGTGTTCCCCCAGTACTGCCAAGGCCACAAGGGTGCTGAAGGGCCGGGAGCATTTCCAGAGAGGAAATGAGGGAGCTGGGGCTGCTCAGGGGAGAGGGGACGCGGCTCAGGGACCCCGTCCCTGGGGCTCACAATCCAAAGGGAGGTGCCAAAGGATGGAGCAGGCTCTGCCCCGGGGCCCAGCAGCGGCACCAGAGGAACGGGCAGGGAACTGATCCCAGGAATCGCCCCTGGACGTGGGGCAGAACTTCTGCCCTGGGCAGTGCCCAGCCCCGAGCAGAGACCAGAGAGGGGCTGGAGTCTCCTCCCTGGGGACATTCCAGAGCCACCTGGACACTGCCCCGTGCCCTGAGCTCTGGGATGGCCCTGCTGGAGCAGGGAGTGGGACCAGAAAAGGGCTCTGCTTGGCTTCCAAACTGTTTCCCAGTGTGGTCTTTTTTATTTTATTTGTTGCACTGTGGTCCTTTCCAACCTCACCCATCCTGGGATTCCATCTCCAGAATAACAGGCTCCATTGTTCCATGCTTTGTTTCCATCTTTATTATTTTTCCATGCGAGTTGACTTGTAAGTGAAGCATTTTTGATGCAGAAAACAAAAATAATTCGCCACCATCAACTTCTTACATGATTCCCCTCTCTGACTTAAGCCAACCTTGAGATATTCATAACTGCAACTTCCACATTAAAATGTGGATAAAAACAAATTCCTTGCAACCTTTACTTCCTAATTAGTTCCCTAGAAGAGGGAAATGCTTTGAATTCTATTAGTGATAATGGCTGGGGCATGTGTGTGTAAAGAGGAGACGATGCTTTGGAAGTTGCATTTCCATGTAAATATCTGGCACTTAATTGACGTCTCTCATCCCTAATTGAGGAGTTCGGTTGGGGCTGTGGGTATTTCATGGATCTGGGAAAAAAAAAGCCTCAACAAAAGGCCCTTCCTTGCTTGAGAAGTGAAGAAGCCAAGTGTTTGTTCAGAGGTGTGATAAGGAACCCACTTGAGCTCCTCTCAAAAACACCTCAGGTCTCACTTGGATTGTCAGTAGACCAGTTTGGCATTATCCCATCAATCCCAGCAAACTGGGATTCTCTCTGCTCTCCCATTGGCTCTGTCATTATATCCTGCCTTGCTGCTGGAATATTCTCCCAGAGCCTCTCTGGAATATAGAGTATTACAGAGAAAAGCTAGTGGTGGGTTTTATTCAAATATTTATAGCTCGTTATCCTTCTTGTTGTTTCAAGTACTCATTTCGTTTATAGAAGTTTATATAATTGATTTTAGTGATTATTCCATGATTCTTTATCAGATCCTATGCTTTTTATCCAGAATTTTTGACCAGTTCACACGTTTGTGTGTCTGAACTCTTCAGACCACGGAGCTTTGTGTTTTCCTTGGCACGGGGATTTTGGGGTGGGGGTCCCCTGAACCACTGGGCTGGGTGGAAATGCTCCTGTGCCACCTGAGCACCTCAGAACCACCTGGTCTCCTGCAGCTACGAAGTGTTTGTGTCTCTAAAGGCTTTATTTTTATGACTTTTGCAACTGGAGGATCCAATTTAGGAATCTAACAAAAAGTCGCCCGCTGGAGCTTGGCCTTTAACTTTGTATGACAAAAGATGCTTTTCCTATTTCAGGTGCTGCAGCTACAAAGCAGAAAGGGGAGAATAACTTTATTTTTCCTTCTGCTGACTGGTGATAGAGATCTGAAATACAGAGATAAATCTGCTTGGGGCAGGAAAAAAACTGGCATCTCTTGTCTGGGAACTTGAGGAGCAAATGCTCCATTCCCATTCCCATTCCCAGTTAAAAGATGCTACAGAAGGGGAGATGAAGGAGTTCCAGGACTCAGAATTGTGTCCTTCTCTGCCTCTGCTTTAACTCCTTTGGAAAACTGGAGTCCTTGCATAGAAAACTAGGTGTTCTGGTAAAAAATGATTTGTAGTAGTTTAAACATCTGTCATGAAGGACTGGTTTTTGCTCCCTTAAAGAATCACCATCAAAGGTATCAGCCAAAAATGATACCGTTTGAATTTATAAAAATGGGAATTGACATTTAGGATTTACCCTTGTACTCCGTGGGTGAAACAGCCAAAGGGAAATTGAGTTAGAATCCATTTAGAATGATTTCCACAGAGACCAGAGATGCAAAAGGACCAGGGAGACCCCCCCACTGGACAACAGTTGAAAGGAACTGACAGCGTGGATCTCCTTAGGATGGATTTAACACACTGACAGCAAATTCCTGAGGGTTTGTTGTGGACAGGGATCTCTACCATGGGTAAGGATGGATCTTTCCCAGGTAAAGAATTCCAAGCCTTGAGAGACATCTCGAGGGAATTTTGAAGCATTTGGAGTGTGGTAGATAAAGCTTCATCTTCTTCCATCCAAGGTGCCATTTCTGATATCTCCTCTTTTATTGACTCTATTCACATTCTCCTCAGCCAGAAGTGATTAAAACCAAGTTAATTGGAATATTATGTCCTCCTGGTTTAATAGTACACTGTGGACCCTCTAGTAAAAGACAGAAGAAAATAGACTTTAGTTGAAAATTTCTTTCATTTCTCTTGTATTTTTTAATTCCGTGCTATAATAGCACAATCTTTGTCACCTTAAAAAAAAATCTTAAAATGTAATTAGTGTAATTTATCCAGGGGACACTTGGTTTACCATCTTTTCATTTGTAAAATTCAGTCCCAGGCTGCCTTTCTGGCCTGGTTTAGTAAATGAATCCGATCTCTCGGGGCTACACAAAATCAGCTTTAGGTGGGAACCACAGTGATTGTGTTGAGTTTTTTTAAATGCTGGTTGTTAACTCTGTGTTTAGTAGATACAAAAAATCAGAGAGAGAACCATGGAAAGGTTTGGGTTTGAAGGGACCTTAAAGATCATCAAGTTCCAGCCCCTGGCATGGGCAGGGAACCCATAAAATCACATAGAATTAAATCACAGAAGGAGAGTAGGAATGAATTTCGCTCCTTTCCCACTGGAATAAAGGAAATCCACATCAATCCCAGCTGATTTCCTTTTTTTTTACTGGGCTGGGAGGTTTTCTTGGGAATGTTCTGAGCAAAGCCCTGTTGGGTTGGTGTGTTGGATGATGCATTGGCCAGTTCTTTCTCAGCTTGTAGGAAATCACTTTTGTTAGGGTACAACCATAAATACCTTATTGCCAGGACCAAAAATGCTTCATTTAATCTTTTTTTTTTTCAGTCTTTTTTCCCCTTTACTGGATGTAGAAACTTCTGAATTAGTCCAAGCCAAGCATAAGCCGTGTCCTGTGCACTGAGTCATTAAAACTACATCCAGACAATTGAATTAAATGTGGAGGAGGAAGATTTAAACCTCTTCCTCTCTGTTTTAATAGGAACCCGATGCAAATGGCAGTGGATAAGCAAATTATAATACATTTGGACTGGCAAGTTGGAGTGAGAGGCTGGAATGTCTGGATGGGAAGTTAATGATGCAGTTGTGAAGCAGAATGAGGGGATGGATGTGGTGGATGTAATACCAGGGAAATTAAGCAGGTTAATTCCAAGCCTTGCTGCAAGATTCCATTACTCTGCACTCTGAGAGCAGATTATTACAGTTATTTAATGTGTTTAACCCACTTAATGCTTTCAGATCGTGCTTATGCAGAAAACCAGAGGATGGAAGTGTTTTAACTTCACTTTTTTGCAGAAAAAGAGATTTTGTTTTTAATTTGAAAATAGCCACATATGGCACACTCAGTGTCCAGTTGCTGATGTTCTTGTGGAGAACAGAGCAGGGATTTAACTGGAAATATTTACCTGGAGTAAAGGGCTCTGTTTGGCTTCCAAACTGTTTCCCAGTGTGGTCTTTTTTATTTTATTTGTTGCTAAGCTTCCTCCTTTCCCCTGTTTCCATCATTCCATCCCTTTCCCCCCAAGATTTTTCAGCCTGGAGAAGAGAAAACTCCAGGGAGACCTCAGAGCCCCTTCCAGGGCCTAAAGGGGCTCCAAGAGAGCTGGAGAGGGACTTGGAGAAAGCGAACAAATCCTGAAAATTTGGATGCATACTTGGAGGTTTTGTTTCTTCACTAAAAATGGAACTTGACTTTCGAAGTCACTTAACTGACCTATTTTTGCTTTAAAATGCTTCCATTTCTCCTCAGCATCTCAGAAATGTCCCAAACCAGCTCTTTGTTGTCCCAAACATCTCAGAAATGTCCCAAACATCCCCATCCAGGCTGGGATGTTTGTGTTCAGGTTGGGCTGAGCCCTCAAAACTGGGGGGAAATAATTTTATTCCAGTTGTGGGGCCTGATCTTCCAAGAAATACAGGGGCAGGCTCTGAATTTCCCTGGCTGAATGCATTGATTGGTCAAATCTTTCATGCAACTTCCAGCAACTTCATATCCTGCAGGTCTCAACATTTTTTGAGGGCTCAAAAGTTGTTGGGATTGATAGACTTTGGAGACTGGGGAGCCTCAATAAATAGAATTGCATCTACCTTGCTTTCTGTAGAAATTTGCTCAAAATCCAGGGTAGTGTTATGACTTTTTACCTAACAGGTTTTATATAAAACACATAAATATGCTTTTAGTAAGTTTTGGTCAACATTCACAAGGGAGAGGTGGAGACAGCAAAGAAATAGGTATTTTGGGGCATGAAATTGATATTTTAGGGAAAGAAATAGGTACTTTAGGGCAAGAAATGAGTATTTTAGCACAGAGGAGGAGAACAGGAGGCTGCAGGGCTGGCAGGTTGTGGAGCACAAGCCTTTCACACCTGTGTGGTCTGTTCTGCTCTTCCCTACAAGTGCCCTTAGGCAGAACCACATTTCTTCCCACAACGTGGGTTTCAAATTAAATTGAGTGGCGATTGCTGTGAGGGATTGTTCAGGAAAACACATCAGGAAATCATCTGTGTGCACACCTAATTAAGTCAAGAGGCAGAGATGGTTTGGATGGCAGCGACACAGGCACCTGCCTTGGTCTGGAATGATTTTGGTTGTGCCCTGAACTATCTCCCAGGAGCACCTGAACTATTTAGGATTTAACCTGATCCATGGAGATGGATTAGGAACCTGCAGGTGTTGTGTGCTCCCAGTCCATACTCCTGAACTGACGCTTGGATTCGCTGCTTGACCGTGATCTTGGCTTTTCTCCACACCACAAATTAAAGGTGTTTGGGTTTTTTAGGGTTTCTAACAGAGCCTGCCCATGAGATGGTTAGTGCTGGGCTTTTACAGAGAAATCCTCTGCTTTTTTAGCACAGCTGCTGCTGTTGGGTGAACGTTTTCACAGATCAAATCAGCTGTGCAGAATTATTTCCCCGGTGATACCAGGGCACTTCCATGCATTCAGTTCTGCTTGGAAATTTCAGTGTATTGGAAAAAGGGAAAAAACTAATAAATCTGTTCTTTGACAGGACCGGCAAATGTTCCTGGTTTCTGAGGAGCAAGAGCTGTGTGTATTTACTTGGACCTTTTCTATTTGATGCCTGCTTCTGACATTCTGGACGTTTATGAATGCATTGGCTTTGTCTGGCTTTCTAAGGAGGAAGCCATCTGGTACTCTGAGTGTTATTGGATCACCCTTCCAAAAGGAAAAGGAGACTTTTGCTTTTCATCTTCCATTTGAAATAGCTCATTAATTAAAAATATACTTCTTGAGTGACATAATACATTAAATATATATATATATATATATAGGGAAACGTAACGCACTGCCTGAGCACTGATCTTGGATTGTGCAGGGGAGGGCACAAGCCAAGGAGAGAAGTTCAAACCTCGCTTGGCAGAAAAATCAGACCATGAAGTCCTGTCAAACACTGCACATAAACAGTGCTGGGGACAGAGGGAAGGAAGGGGAGGCAAAGCTTTCCCTCAGTTCTCTGCACTTTGTGCTGGAGTTGAGCATCATTTCCAGCCAAAGGGTAAAACCCCAAACGTCTTCATCTTGTGTTTCTCAGACTTCCTGGTGAGTCGTTCTCAGCCTGTTGCCTCAACAGCTTCTCCTCAAGCTGATAAATGAGGGTTGCATTGTTTTTATTACCCTCAATATGTTGTCTACTGTGCTGTTAATGCTCAGTGGCAGGAGAAATTCCTGCTCAAGCTCATGCAAGGAATCGCTGAAGTATCCAAGAGGCCCCAGAAGCAGATGTGAGGGATTTGATTTTCTCTGCTTGTTAACTTATGTACAGAAGATAAAAATGAATCTTTTTTGCTTCAGAAATTCTTGAGAGTAAGGCCATGGATTCACCCTGACAGCTGGCAGAGAGTCCTTAATGGAATTGTGAGCCAGGCTGCTGCAGCATCTCTCCCCTTCCTCCTCCAGGGCCACGTGCAGGGCAGTGAGGTGTGAAAATTGGGAAAATCCCTCTTGTCCTCATGATGCCTGGAGAGGCTACCTGGAACAGAGGCTAGACAATGTTAAAGGATTAAACTAGGTATTTATTAAAAAGGTCTTCAAAGGATACACCTTGGGCAGTACCAGAGCCTGGCTGTGGCTCTGCCCAAGATGGACCCAAGACGGACCCTGAGTCACGAGTTCTCACACTTTTATCAGTTTTGGTCCATTTCCATATTGGGGTTCATTGTCCAATTCCAGCTCCAGGTTATGCAGTCCCATCCTCCCAGATTCTCTCCTCAATTCCCTGCTGTTTGCCCTTTCTGGGCCCGGAGCTGTAACTCTGTGTCCTTGGTTGTGGGGCTGCAGAAGGATTGCTCTGTCTGAGCTGGGAGGAGAACCTGCTCTCACTTCATGTGAAGTTCAGAGTTCCACACTAAGGCAGTGCAGAGTCTGGGAAACATGAAACCTGAAACTTAAGGGATCACTCATCTGGGAACAGGACACACCTTCAGACAGGAGATGTTTTACACCTCTCTCCCAGGATTTACGTGAGCACTGGACACGTTTTGTGGCAAGTCCTGCCATGTTTTTCTCTATCCCTTGCCTTCTTGCCCTTTTGGGATGCATCTTGTCCTGGTAACCCAAGGAAGCGGCGGTGCCGACCCCACACATGCTGTGAGGCTTTATCTGCCACTGGAACTTCTCTGTCATCTCCAGCCTTACCGTGAGGGTTCTTTTTGCCACCATCTCTTTTCCTTTTATCTCCCAGGCTGGGGAGCGCCATCCTGAGGGAGAGAGCTGACGCCATTTCCCCGTTGTCCTTCTGATGCCTTGTTAGAACTACCTAAAAACAGTGGCCATACAAAATTAAGGGAGTAAAAAGCGGTTATATTTATTGAAAGGCCTTCAGGTACATTTAGGGCCGACGAAGCCCCCCAGGGGCTACACCCAAAAAATGGATGACAGGTCACGGGTTTTCACACTTTTATAAGTTTGGTCCATTTGCATACTGGGGGTTAATCTTCCAATTACAGCTTCAGGTAATGAAGTCATTTTCCCCAAGTTTGCTCCCCCCAACTCACTTTTGTTTACATTTCTCAGGGCCTGAGACAGTGACGTGTCCTTGATTCCCAGGCCTGGAGAGGAATTGTATCTGACCAAAATGAGAAAGCAGTAACTAACACTGTACATGGAGTTTACACGCCGAAGAATTGCAGGCTTACAAATCTGTGAAAAATATAAAAGCTAAAATCCTAAGGCATCGCTTTGAGCCCCGCGGTTGCCGGGGAAAGCCGCCATCTTGGGGAGGGGCCCTGCCACCATTTCCCCTTTGTCTCCCTACGCCGCCATCTTGGGAGGGCATTGCCGCCATTTTGGGGTGTCTCTGTTCCCGTGGGGCTCCTGAGATTCAGTGGTCTTGTATCTATCTAATGATTATGTACTTTCCCATTTCTGCCTGTTGCCATTTCGCTTGTTGGTAAACTGTTGTTTTTGCGCTTATATCGACTCATAGTCATTGTTTATTAGTGGAAGGGGATTGGTTGAATTTAAGTGGAGGTAACCTCTTGTAGAGTGTCCACCTCTTTAAACTGTCTTCAGCCAAGAGAAGGGGCTCCCAAAGACCTGGAGAGGGGCTTTGGACAGAGGCCTGCAGGGACAGTACAAGGGGGAATGGACTCCCACTGCCAGAGGGCAGGGATGGATGGGATATTGGGAAGGAATTCCTGGCTGGGAGGGTGAGGAGGCCCTGGAATGGAATTCCCAGAGCAGCTGTGGCTGCCCCTGGATCCCTGGAAGTGTCCAAGGCCAGGCTGAATGGGTCTCGGAGCACCCTGGGATACTGGAAGTTGTCCCTGCCCCTGGAGGGGGTAGGACAGGATGAGTCCAGCCCACACCATCCTGAGATTCCATTAATCCCATCACCAACCTCTAGGAAACATTTCCCAGCTTTGGGGCAGTGTTTTGTGATTCTTTTGGCACCATAGATGTCGAGGAGAGGGAAGACTTCTGACTCCAGTGGAGGAAAAACAAACCAAGTGAAGTTCTCTGCTCTTTCAGACCTGGCTGATGGGTCGAGTTGAAATTTCAGGTTTGTATGGTGCCGTCAGTACCTCACTATATATTCAAAAAAATGAACCTATTCAGTTGCTGAACAATGTTCAGGAGGAAAAAAAAAAAGCTGCTCTGTTGATTTGTTCTGTGTATTTGTATCTTTGCGTTGTGTACTCCTGTGTTCTGGGACTGCTGGAGAAGATCTTGAATGCAGGGAGCACAAGTCTAATTATTTTGTTCACTAGAGGCAATAATTGGCTTGTTCAGAAGTAATGAGATAATTCAGATGTAAATTCGTTTTGGAGAGGGGGAATTTTAATAATGGATTATCTAGGAAATTATATCGTGAATGAAAGAATATTCTGTTTATAAAAGGAACAAGTAGTGTAACTACAGAAGGCTGGGGCCATTTCGACTCATTCACAGCTGGAAGAAAAATATGGGTGATTGCTGTTGACTCCTGTATAAGTGCTGGGTGCTCTGAGCTGGTGCAGAGGGGTTTTAACAAGGCTCTTATCCTGTGAGTATTTCCAGCATTCAGGAACTTCCCTATGGAGAGAGTTTAAGAGATTAACTTTATGGTGAAAGCACATGAGGGGCCATTTTAATTGTAAACCTTATGAACATGTTCTGGTGAACAGAATCCGGACTTGAGCAGTTGTGTCATGATATTTTCCCTTAACTTTTTCCTTAGCATTCCTCAGATCATCCTTCAGGCAGTTTTGCTGAGCCAGTGAGTGTTTCCCTATGGAAACAGGGTTTGCTGTTTGCCATTACAACTCTGATTTTGAAGTGCTAGCCTTGGCTTATTTAAGGTCACAGCTTTATTTTCTTGATTCCCAAGCAGAACTGCTCTGTGCTGATTCCACATCCCGTGCTGGCTTCCTCTGGAGCTCCTGAGGATTTTCCATGCCTTGGACTTTCAGCCTTGGCTTAATGGGCTTTGTTCTAGTGGAAGGTGTGGAACAAAATGATCTTTAGGGTCCTTTCCAACCCAAACCATCCTGAGATTCTGTGAACCTGCTAATGCAAAGTGTTGGTGCCCAGTGGTGTCCCCAGGAGCTGTAAAGGTGAGGATGAGGTAGGTGGGCACTTTCTGCCCTCCACTTGAAGTTCTAACTCTGACTTTTATCTGTGAATTCAGGGAACTGAGCAGCAGGGGAAGATTTGAGATGCTGAACCTTGTTGAAGGATCCTGGATTTAATCAGAGAACATTTGTTGCCTTTTTTAGCATCCTTCTGCTCCTTTGCCCTCACCTTGTCCTCCATTTCACCCTCTCCCTCTCCTCTGGAAGATCTAAGTTACGTGTCAAGCCCTTCTGGTTGGTCCTGTGCTGAAGAGCTGTGGCTAATTTTAATCAAGCCTGAACTGTCATTCCGGTTCATCAATGTCACATTAGCGTCATTTCTCTTCATCAATGTCACATTAACAGTAAATCCCAGCTCCCTGATTATTAAAGTGGATGGAAATCACAGCTCTGTGTGTGGCCAAATAGCTGCTCATCAGTGGGGTGCTTGATGGGTCCTGATCGTTCCATTCAGGCCTTAATCAAGGACTCTCTGTTCTGCCGGGTTTATCCTCGTGCTGTGGTGTCACATTAACACCTGCACGTGCTCCCTGTTTCTGTTCCAATCACATCTGGGACAGAAACCTGGATTTCAGCTGGAGCATTGCTGGAATTAACAGCTTAAGCCCTGGGTGGTAATGAGACAGAATTAAGAATTGGTGCTTAAGACTGGGAAGATTGGGAAGGTGGGGAATCGTTAGGGAGGGGGATGAACAGATGTGTTTAGTGCAGAGCACTGCCTGTTTATCCCTGGGATGTCTTCACTGCCTCATTCACCTGGGGTTGGTATGGTTATTGCCTCGATTTCTTCTCTTTTCCCCATGCTCTTTCCCTGTATCTCTGCCTTGCCCCATTCCCACAAGTTTGTCCCGGTTTTGACCCAAACTGGTCTGGTTACAGCTGAAAACTGTTGGTTGTGCCTGAGTTTGTTCAGGGTGATCCCCACTTGGCTCTGAAGGTCCAAGGTAAAGCTTTGGGGTTTTAATCCAGCCTTTAGTTTAATCCTAGTTTAATCTAACCTTTGTTACTTCTTGTGGGCTCTGTCATTTTGTTTTGTCGGTGGCCAGACAAAAACTTCCACGTTTCAGCAGAACGGACGTTTTCACAGGAATGGTCACGGGGTGTGATTTTGGAAGCACAGATGATGCTCAGGTTGGAGCTAGGTGGTCTTTAAGGTCTCTTCCATCCCACACCATTCCATGATTCCATGAGGAGCGCAAAGCATCACCACCAAATCTTGTGGCTGCTGTTATTCCTCAAATTATTCCATGCTCTGTTGAATTCCCTTGAGGCTCTTGCCTACCTGTGACCCCTTATTAAAGAATAATTTGTTTTTCCCCAGTTGGCAAAAAGGTCCCAGTCCAGTGCGAGGAGCATTTTGGTAATTCATTAGTAATTAGCTGAAGTTGCAAATCAACCAGCAGTACTGCCCGGTAGTGTAACAGGAGAGGTGACAGGATGAAGCTGCTCAGGCACCAAATTAAATTCCTGCGATCCCTTAAATTTCTCCACACTTAGAACAGTGCATTTATGATAGAATTCCATACAAATACCTTATAAATGGGTCCACGGGCATTTAAGACTCAGTAAAAGAGTAAGACTTGAGCAAAGTGATTTGTGATGCATTTCCTGCACTCCAGCCCAGGGTCTTTCTGCCTGAAGCCTCTTGAGCTGCTGAATTTCCAAGACATGTTTTCCCCAATTCCTGCCTCAGTTTCTGTGTGCAGCGAGTGCTTTCCCAAGAATTTTTGCCCAATTTTTAGTGCTTAATTGAGTCTATTACTGCCACAGACTTCACTGGCATTAGTCTTAATTAGTGCCAGCCTTGTTAAAGGGAAGGAAAGAGCCTGTCCTGGGGTGTTTGTCAGTGGCAGATCCGCTCTGTCAAGGGGAGTTACAGTTAACCTTTAACCGGTTTGGATGGCAGCTAAAAGGTGCTTCCATCCTCTTCAGCTGTCACCAGGCCTGGTTAAAGGTCAGCATTTTGCTTCTGGCACTGGGATCCTGCCAGAGCACTCTTGTTTTCCCAAGAGCACACCTCACCCAGGGTCTGATTTCTAAGCTATACCCTCAAAAGACAACCAAAAAGCAAATAGAATAAAGAAAATGCAGGTTCCATCTTAAAAACAACCAAGCAGCAGAGCACATGTTTTGGAAAGAATGAATTCCTGTGTGGACTCTTCATTAGTGAGGCCTGGATTTAATTGGAGTCCTTAAACCAAAAGTCCCGGTGGCTTCTTTACCCCTGTGTCGCTTGCCAAAGAATCCACTCGTTAGGAAGAAGCTCAGCCCCTTGTTTCCTCCTGTACTTTTCTCTTTTTGAGGTCTGTTTTCGGGATATATTAAAAATCAAATTGAAATAATGTGCTCCTCGGCTGGGATTTGTCAGAGTTCAGCATCTCCTGCCTCTGAACTCTTCCCTCTGGAGCAGCAGCTGAATCAAAGCTCAGCTTTAGCAGCACAAGGCAGCTGGAAGAGAGTGAGAAAAGGGATGTTGGAAGGAGACCTGGCGAGTGGCAGAGCCTCTTTTATCCCCTGAAGATTCTGGAGCCATGGAAAGCCTTTTTGGAATCAAGTTCCACAGTGAAAATGATCACAGAAGCTGCTTGCAAACCCAACTGGACTTTTTAAAATGGGGACTTTTTATCATCCACATGGCCACAGCAGCATCTGAGGTGGAAACTTTACCCTGGAGCTCAGCAGATCCAAAGGCAGGTTATGAAGTTCATGTCTGGCTCTAAAATCAGCTCAGGTTTGGGTTTATCAGCTGGTGAGCAGCAATTTAAGGCTGTAGTGGACTCTGGGAAGCATAAAAATCAGAGTAGCTGTGGGCAGGTGTAAAGTGTTTTCCTTTCTCAGTATTTTATATCTTTCGTGTTGTTAGAGCTGTGTGATAAATAATAGGATTATTGATATATTGGTACATGGTTTTGTAAGGCTTTAATTGAACAAGGATCCTTTACAACTGATTCAAAACTTATTTATGGATAGCATTGTGATAACAATTCTTTATTTTGGTAAGCTGCATCTTGATAAAACCCAAATAATTCTGCCTTTCTTCAGAGATATCCACCTATGGTGGGAAAAACACCTATTTTTTGGGATCATTTATCAATGAATTGGTGCTGAGATTTTCCTGGAACTGCCACACAGGGGAAATGAAAAACAATGACACAATTTACAAATAAGAGTAATTTCAGCTGTTTATGCACTATTACATCTCTGCTCCCCAAGGAAACTGCTGAAGCAACGTTGTAAGTTTAAGAACAGCTTTATTTTTATAAACACTTATTTTAATTGCTGAGCTGAAGTTGTGTTTATTACAGAAAATTCCCAAGGCTTTCTGTAAACAGTGCTATCTCAATTTAGTTATGTATTTTCATCCTCCTGGTTATGCTCTGTTTTTCTCATCTCTTCTTAAACTCATTTAGTCTCCAGGTTTCCTTATATTATGGAAAGTATCCCTGTTTGCCTGAGACCAATTCCAGTTTTCTAAGTGAACAATACTAAAAGTTAACAAAAGACTTTGTTCTTAAATACCATCCTCATATAAGCCTTGGAAGTGTTACAGAAATATTTATTCACTGTAAGCCTTGTCTGAAGTATCTTAATGTCGATTTTCCAGAGTAATAAAAGGAGCAGAGAGGGATTTGCCTCATTTATGTGCAGCATTAAAGGCTGTATTTTATAACCTGACTATTTTACCTTCCTTGGATATCATGGAATGGTTTGAGTGGGAAGGGAATTTAAAGCTCATCCAGCCCCATCTCTGCCGCAAGGACACCTCCCACTATCCCAGACGGCTTCAAGCCCCATCCAAGCCTGGCCTTGGACACTTCCAGGGATCCAGGGGCAGCCACAGCTGCTCTGGGAATTCTATTCCAGGGCCTCCTCACCCTCCCAGCCAGGAATTCCATCCTTTGGGAAGGTTCCTGCCTTCTCTCTTCCTTTAGCCTGAAGACTGCAAGAGGATTGAGCTTCATTCCACCTTGCAGTGATTCCCCCCCCCTCTTCTTCTGGTTTTGTCACTCATCCAGAATCCCAGTTTCCCAGCCAAGGATTAACCTGGATCCCATTTTGGGGAGGAGGAGGAGGAGGAGAATCCAGTTCACCTTGCAATGGCACCTCCACTGCTGGAGGAGGATCCCTGCATATCCCTGATCCAACCAGCACTGAGTGAATGCGAAAGGATGGACTCCCCTGGCTCAGCACTCCATTTCTTCAATTCCCTTTGAAACCTTTCCCAATGGATTCAGTAGGATTGTGACCTATTTTTGCTATTGCTGCTTTGAAAAATTCAAAGTACGCTCCATGAGTACTCTGGAGCTGTTTTATAGTCACTACAAAAAGCAGCTGGGATGTACTTTTCTTCCTCAGTCCTGTTCTGCTGTCCCAAATATGGTTTTTAGGGAGAAGCTGAATGTAAACTCCGGTCTGTGGTTGGATGAGAATATAGGGCACTCCCAGCTATTCATTTTGGGACTGGTGAGAATTTCTTAAAGCTCAAGTGACCTGACAAATGAGCATTTCTTTGTTTTTTACTTCTTCTCCCCAGTCTCTCTAATCCTTTCAGCACATGCAGAAATGGATTTCTTACAAAACTCTCATGGCACAGCGACCTGTCCTTTGATTCCCACCAAACACTCATTACCTTCTGTGTGAAACCCATTTCCCTAAATTCTCCCGTTCCAACATCTTGATTTCCGAGTGCCTGTCCCACTTTTCTTTCTGTGCCATTAACAGGAATTTCTGAATGCATCTCCTTGCAACAAATTAAATGAGGTTACAGCTTGGTGGCCCACCCGCACAAGAGCCTCAGCTCGGCTTTGTGTCTTCAATCTTTGAACTTTGGCTTTGTCCTTTTGCTTGTTGTTCCCTGAATGCTCTGGCACGAGGACAAAATTAAAAAGCACTTTAGCTGCCGCTGAATGGTGGGTGATGCTGAACCCTGGTCTTGAAATGGAAATTAAAGCCCCATCTTTTTTACATTCCTTTTCTTAAGCAACAGGATATTGATCCACTGGGTTGAAGTCTTTTAAAGAGCTGCTCTGTTATCTTTCCTCCCGGTTTATTTTTCTGGAGGAGCACGTTTCAGTTGCCTCTGCGTTCAGCGGCCTGAAAGAACGTGGAGATCATATTTAGGTTATTAGAGGGATAAATCTTGTGCTTCATTCGGTGCCTTCTTATCCTGCCTCGTGCTGCCGATGAAAGCGGCGGGATCTGAAGCCCAGCTTTGTCTGGAAGTTTTTTACCTGTGGGAAGGGTTCCTGTTAAACGCCTATTTGAGATTAAAGTCAGATGCATCAAAACCACTGATCTGTTAAGCCCGAGCGAGCTGAGTTCCTATTTGGAGTTTCGATGTGTTGTAGTACAGTTGGACATGGATCTTTGTAGGGGCACTGTCCCAACTCTTCCATGCAGTCGTTTCCTGGGAGCTGCTGCGTAAGAGCCGAGCTTGGACCCGTTCTGGGAGCGGTGGTGGCTTTGTAGTGGCTGTTCCCAGCAGCAAGTCCCAGCTCTTGATGCCTTAAGTTTTAGCTTTTATGTTTTTCAGATTCTGGGCTGTTTTAGTGGGTAGGTTTGGGTTTCATATTGAGTGCTCTAAGCTCTCTTCACAGAGCAGGGACACAAAACCATTCCTTCTCCAGCTCGGGACCAAGGACAACTTTCAGGCCCAAGAACAAAACCAACGGTGAAGGGAGAAGGAAAAACAAGGAGGATGGAGCTTCATAACCTGGAGCTGTGGTTGGACAATTTGACTCTGATGTGCTGATGGACCAGAACTTATCAAAGTGTGGGACCTCGTGATCAAAGTGGGGTCCATTTTGTGACCATTCAGGTGCCCCTTGGGTGTGGTCTGACTGGGCTCTTGTGTGGCCCAGGTGTGCCCATGGAGGCCTTTTAATAAATCCCTGCTTTATCCTTCTGCTCTGGCTGGTCTCTGTTCCAGGTCAGCCTCCAGGAGGCATCACTCTGGGCAGTAGTATCTGTGTAGTAGTGACTGTGTAGGTGCTCACTGCTAGCAACACATTCCAATCTGCCTCAGTTCGACTCCATCCCTTCTTCCCAACACCAGAGATTTCAGGAAAGATTAAAACTTGGCTCATCTGCACTCAGTGCCTCACAGGGAACTTCTGCAGCACGAGTGGAAAATCCAAGTCCTCGAGGTCAGGCAGAGGGGGAGGCACTGCAGTGTCCTGGGGTTGTTCTGCGATCCCATCCCAGGATTCCGTCATTCCCAGATGGGCTGCTGATGCCTTGGACTGGCTACCTAGAGCAGAAGCTGAACAGGGTTAGAGAATAAAGCAGGTATTTCTTAAAGGCCTTTAACAGATACACCCTGGGCAGTGCAAGAGCCTGGCAGAGGCTGCACCCGGGATGGATGATGGTCACGGGTTTCTCAGGCAGATAGAAGTTTGGTGTGTTTGCATATCAGGGGTTAATTGTCCAATTACAGCTTCAGGCAATGAAGTCACATTCCCCCAGTCTGCTCCTCCCGATTCACTTTTGTTTGTACTTTCCAGGCCTGAGGCTGAGATGGTGTCCTTGGTTCTCAGGCCTGGAGGGATTGTTTTGTCTGACCAAACTGAAGAGAGCTTGCTCACACTCTGTATGGAGTTCAGAGTTCTACAGCGATGCGGCACAGGATCTGGAAAATGCAAAAGCTAACACTTGAGGCATGAGGGGAGGCACTGCAGAGTCCTGGGGCTGTTCCACGATCCCACCCCAGCGTTCCGTCATTCCCGGACGCGCTGCCAGAGCAGATGGATCTCCATATGGACGCTCGCTGGGGCTCTGCCACCTGTACTCAGGCTGGGCTTTGCCCAGGAGACGAAGCAAAGGGAGTGCAGCAGTGAAATCAGGAACCACTCCAGTTTTTATGGAGCTTGCTGTTGTCACAGCAATTACTGGAACAACCAGAAAAAAATAAACAAATGGATTTAATGAGCGTTTCAGTAATTCAGGAACAAGTGTTTCCAGCACCTCGTTACTGGGGGGAGGTGGGCCCTACGTGTTCTTGTCTCCAGAAATACAAAATGATTTGTTTTGATACAGCTTCGGGGAGAAAAAATGGAATTGAACAAGTTGGTTGTCATTAAAAGTATTGCTGCTGACTGATTTAAGCGTGTCTTCATCTCCCAGAAATAATGATGTTCTAATTAATAGTTAATGATTAATAGGAGCAGGTTTGAATTTTAAAAAAGCAGGGAAAACACATGCTATGAATGATTTGCCACAGATTTATTCTGTTAAGGTGGGGGTTTTTTACAACATAAATATGATACCTAAATTTACATTTCTTTGCTCTTTTTCAAGCAGCTGCTTTGGATATTCTGTATGAGGTGGATCTTGTATTAGTAGGGATTTTTTTTAAAAAATAAATATCAATATATAACTTTTAACAGTTTGGGGGGTTTTAACATCATGTGTGATTTTGCAATAATCTGTCATTTGGTTTAGATTTCTTAGGCTTTGTTCTGGTGTCAGGATTGCAGTAAGAGGTGTGCAGTATTTTATAATCCAAGGGAAGCAGCACCAGCGATCTGAAGTTCTGGTTTTTCCAGGAGTTTTTGAGGTGGATTTAAATCATTCCAGTGTGTGCATCAGAGACACTTTTAATGTATATTGGATGGTGTTCAGGCTGGAAATGATGGATTTAAGGAGCTGGATGTAACAGGTAACGACTTGAGGACAAATCAGAAGAGATTCACTTTGTCTACACAAGGATGTTGCTGAGGGCCTTCCTTCCCCAGTAACTCCATGTGGAATGGGAAAATCCAGATCTGTGAATTTACTTTGTTATCTCCTATTTTATTTAGAAGCTTTCCTGCTCAGATCCATCCAGTTTCAGTCATGGACTGAAAATTCAGCATTTTTAGCTAATCAAGACATTTCTTACAGCTCAGTGTCCTCAAGGTCATGGCCATCTCTATTTAATTTTCTGTCTGTTGGGGAGAGAATAGAGAAGTCCCATAAAATTAACTCTTTTTGGTTCTCTTTCCACTCAGTGTGTCAAATATACACTGGAATTGAATGAGCTTTAAGGTCCCTTCCAACCCAGACCATTCTGGGATTCCCTGAATTACGCATTTATCCTCCTTTTTAACGTTCTCCTTTCCCAGGAATTCAGTGAGCATGGAGAGGACAGGTTTTAATGCCTCATCCAGCTTTGACATGCTGGGCTGTGGAACTGCAGAGCAGGAGCAATTGCCCCATTTCCCATTTCCCAGGAAGAATTCAGAAGTGAATTCACATCGCGGGAGTGAATGTGATGCAAACGAGCCCGGTGTCCCTGAGGAGGTGCTGGCTGGGGTGATTCCCGAAATTCCACGTGTGCCCAGCAGCACGGGGTGAAGCCATTAAATCCAGGCAGTTCCCTGCCCTCCTGGAGTGCCACCAGATCAGCTCCTAATGGATTGGTGTGGCTTTTATGACTGAACTTGTTTTCTCCAGGAAAAGCTCTTCCCAGGGACCTGACAGATCACCTCTGCCATGCTTCCACACGTCCTGGCTCTCTAATTCCTCTCCCTAACGAGTTTTGTGCTGCACGATAAAATATTCATGTTCCAATAGGTTCTAAACTAATTATCTGCAGCCGGCACTTGCCTGAGCAGTCGTTTGCTGTTAGCTTGGCTCAAGTTAATGGCTTGTATTTCAGTACAAATAGTCCCTCCTGGCTGTTTCCTGTCACTGATTCTTATCCTGAATGGAATTTCCATATGTGTCTGCAGCTAATTCTTGTGACATCCAAAGGAGCTTTCTCCTTCTGCGCCCAGGAAGAGGAGGAGGATGTGTTATAGATAATATTTTATGTATTATGCAGTTGCTGCAACTGCGTTTTCCTTGGAAGCAAATGTCTCTGGGTCTGATCTCTCCACAGTGTGCAGTTGTACTCAGAGCTTTCCTACACCTCGTGCATTTTTATCAGCTCTAAAATACAAGTTGTTCTACAGACGGGGACCATTCTGGTCAGGTATTGGAGTTAAACAGCAGAAAAAAGGGAAGAAATCGCTATATCACGGGAAAACACACAGGTGAAATAACCTCAGCGTTCATCTGGAGGTGTCGCATGAAATTTGAGCATCATCAGAAAATCCTTGTGATGTTGATTTGGAGCTTAGAAGTGCCCTTAAAGAGGAATGTGATAAAGGTTGAATAAAATGGCACTGGGTTCCAAAAGGGCTAAAAACATCATGAATTTTCATTATTCTGACCGTGGTAATTAACGGTTTTTCTCCATGCTTTTCTCAAGAGACAAGCCTATATTTAAAATATTGACAAATCTTAATCTTTTAATGTTGCCATATGTCCACTTAGAGTAAAAATGTAAATACTTCCACACTCTAAATGTATGGCAGTGATTTTGACTAATCACACATCCTTATGCCTAATCGTTGCTGGGATCAAGGCCTGCAAGTGCTAACATGGAAATAAATTAGAAATCTTAGGTTTTCTTTCCTTTTATTTAAAAAAGAAAAACAACTTCATATTTATAGCGACTAATTTAAACGGCTTGCAGGGAAAAAAAAAATCTGCTGAAGTTCCAGCTAATTTTTTCCCACATTAGTCCTAATGGGATGTTGTATCTGCCATGTCTGAAAAATTCCTTCAGACGTAAAATGTAGTAGAGATTAGTGCTACAGAAGAGGAGAGAGAGTCTTGCTGTGGGTGTTTATTTGATACCTGAAGAGACTATTCAGTTTTCAGACTGTTAATTCAGACTTTGTGCAATCCAGGAGATGTTTCCCAGCTCCTTGTGGAACCCGCATGGGTGCACCCTTGGAGAGCTGCTGGGAGCAGAGGGGATTCACCCAAGATCTGCTGGAAAAGAAACTTCTCCAAAATCCCTGATGCTGCAGAAATGAGCAGAACCTCTCCCCAGCCTGCACAGGTCACTGCACCTCATCCCAGACCCGTTCATTTCCCCGTTACTCTGGGTTATTTATTGTGGCATTTCGCCACGAACCCAAGTTTGTGAGTCTGGCGAGCATCTTTGGGTCTGTGTGTCTGCAGAGCCTCTCCAAGATCTCTCATTTGTGGGATTCCGTCTTTAGGTCAACAGAACTTTGCAGATGACTCCAGGCTGGGTGGGAGTCGGGTCTGCTGGAGAGCGCAGAGGGATCTGGACAGGCTGGATCCATGGGCTGGGAACAATTGGGATGAGGTTCACCAAGGCCAGGTGTTGTGTCCTTGGGTCACACCAAGCCCATGGAGCACCACAGGCTGGGGCAGAGGGGCTGGAAAGCTGGGAAAGGCCCTGGGAGTGCTGGTGACAGCAGCTGGACGTGAATCCAGCTGTGCCCCGGTGGGCAAGAGGCCGATGGCACCTGGATTTTACCAGGAATGGAGCGGCCAGCAGGATTAGGGACGTGACTGTCCCCTGTGCTGGGCACTGCTGAGGGAGCACCTGGAATCTTGGCCAGGTCAGTTCTGAGCTCCTCAGTTCAGGAAGGGCATTGAGGGGCTGGGGCAGGTCCAGGGAACGGAGCTGGGAAGGGGCTGGAGAACCAGGAGGGGCTGAGGGAGCTGGGAAGAGGCTCAGCCTGGAGAAAAGGGGGATCAGGGGGGCCCTGGGGCTCTGCCCAGCTCCTGCCAGGAGGGGACAGCCGGGGGGATCGGGCTCTGCTCCAGGAACAGGGACAGGAGGGGAGGGAACGGCCTCAGGCTGAGCAGGGGAGCCTCAGGGTGGACACCAGAAGGAATTTCCTCCTGGAAAGGGTTGATAGGAATTGGCAGGGGCTGCCCAGGGAAGCTTGGAGTGCCCATCCCTGGAGGTGTCCAAGGAAGGCCTGGATGTGGCACTTGGACACGCATTGGGGATCGGTCACAGGTTGGATTTGGTGGTCTCACAGCTATTTTCCAACTAGCACTGTTGCATATTAAAGCTAAATTTTGCACATCCTCAGTATTTTATGGAATTAAGGAGTCTTCAAACAAAACCAATTCTCCCAGCAGTGCAGATTGGTGCTCATGGGATTTGTTCCTTTTCCTCCTTGACTCCGTTATCCAAATAATCCTCCTCTCTGCAGTGTGAATATCCAGGAAGGCTTGAAGTGCTGAGACTTGAATCTCTCATGCAGAGAAGCAGAGGAACGATCCTTTAGTGTGGGACTTGAGGGAATACAATTTTTCTCCTGCGTTATTTGTATTCTTGAATGCAACTGTTTTATAAATCCATCATTTACTTGTGCTCTTCCTGAACTGCTCGTCCCTCTCCGAGTGGTGTTGAAGAAATAATTTTCTGCTACATGAAAGATGTCTGCTAGGAGGTAGAAATTGATATCTTGATCCTGGCTGTGCTTCCATGTATTTATCAGTGATAATTTCTTCAATATCCTCTTGATTTGGGGAAAAAATAACCCTGTCTCTTCAGAAGTGAGTGGAATGAATGTTATCTTACCATGAGATGAATGTAGATTTAAAATTCACTTGATAGCATCTCTAGTGTGGTTTTAGCTTGATTTTCTAGGAAATGAGTCCCATCCTAAAGGAAATGAGTCCTTTAGGTCCGTTCTGTCCATCCCTCCCCACTAATGGGATCGATATCAGCCAGATCTGAAAGGAGCAGGAGGTGCAAAGACGTGGAATTCCAGGGGAAGAAAACTGCGAACGTGAGCAGCTGCAAGAGGAGGAAAAACAAGGAAAAACAAGGAAAATTTGGCCACTGTGGTTGGCAGAAGCCACTGGCCAGGGAGAGACAGAGCTTCAAACCACCCCTATTTGATGTCTCCTGGGCAAATGCCATAGGAATATATGGGGGTTTGTGGATATGGATATATGGATTTATGGGTATTGTAGTGTGGAAGCTGAAGGGACAAAGGCAACACATCTTTTTCTTTTTCTCTTTTTCTCCAAGTGGTGATCCTTCAACAGTTTTTTGGGGAACTGGAAGGGCAAATAGGATTTAGTTATTCCCAGGCATCTTTATTACAGACTTTGGGCTTGATTTTTGTGTTCAACATCCTTCACTCTGCTCAAACTGAAAACAAGAGGTACAAGAGTTCATCCTGTCTGGAAACAGCAGAAGTTTATTTTTCTCAGGTTGGAATTGAGTCCCTCACGGACCCTTCTTTCTCCCAGATCCGTGATTCCTCATTAAATGTAGTTACACATCAAAACTCCCGCTTCTTGATTAACTTTGCCTCAGATATCTTGATTTTGAGAGATGTAACGAGGCTGCACAACTTCCTGGTGTTCTCCCAAAGACAGGAGCATCCTGGGGGACTTGCAGCACCTCTGGAATGGGCATCGGTGGAACATTTGGTGGACAGCAGTGAGATTTTCTTGTTGCTTTGAGCAGAATTCAACGTGGAGTGTGAGCAGGACAAAGCTGTGAGCGAGCACAGGGGCTGCTGAGGTTAATTAGCTCTGGTGAGAGGCACCGAGCACATCTGTGTCCTGCTGGCTGTGCAAATGTAATTAAGGGACCCGTGCTTAATGTGCTTTAGGTTTGACCTGGGTCCTCCTAGGAGTTCTTTGCCCTCTGGGTGGGCTTAGCTCAGTGGTGGAATTGCCCACATCCACACATTTATTGACTGTTTCTAGGAATGGTCACTCCACCACCACCCTGGACACTCTATTCTGATGCTACAACCCTCTCCATGATTCCAAAAAAATCCCAAATATCCAACCTAAACCTCCGCTGGCACAGCTTGAGGCTGTTTCTCCTCATCCTGTCACTTGTTCCCTGGGAGAGGAGCACGACCCCCACCTGGCTCCACTCTCCTTCAACACTTCATAGGAATATTTATTTCGTATTTATTGGGCTCCTTATGTGAAGGAAAACGTGGGTCACACTTGGGCATTTCTGTAAAGGACTTAAGAGGGAGAAAAAGAGAATTAAACCCAGGTCCTGAGTTGAACTGAAATAATCCTGAGTAAATCAGGAAAAGTCTTGGAAAAGAAGAGCTGTATTTGCACCAAGTAGTTCAGATATGGCACAAAGTGTTAAAGGGCTCCAGGAAGAAAATAAAACCTTAGCATGCCATTGATAGTTACAGCTCTAATTCCTTGACTCATCCCTCTTTTTTATTTTTTCCTTTTTTT
>WAAG01055774.1:0-22625 GCA_013390105.1 Tichodroma muraria | reverse complement strand
TTTTTTTTTTTTTTTCTGATTTTGCTCCCTGGTTCCCCATGGCCTCACAGAATTCCTAATTAAATTTGATAACAGAAAGAATAATTAGTCAGGTGTGTGGTTCTGCTGGGAGAGAGGATGGTAGAGGCTGATGAGAAAGAAGAAAAAACCTTGAATTTTACTTGAACTTCCCAAAACTCTGACCTGAAACTGTGGAAGAGGAGCCAGAGAGGCTCCAACAGGGAAGGGTTAAACGTGAAGTTCGATAGGAATAAAAAAGGGCTGTAAACTTTATTTTGAGAGCCCTGTAAGAAAAGTAAGCTTTGTGCACCGACTTTTTAAGAAATGAGATCAATTCGGTGCCATTGTGAGTGAGCATTCTCCAGGAACATCTGTAAATTGTTGAGTTTAATTGCCCTGCAGCTGCCTCTGGCTGGAGCTTGGGGGGGGATTTTTGGTTCCTTTCACTCAGTCTGTCATTTCCTTTTCCCTGTGCTCTCATGGTGTCATTTCTTTGGGTTTTTTTTATTGTTTTTTCATGTTAAAAACTAAATAATAACAAAAACACAGAAAGAAAGAGCCCTGAAGAGAAGAGGGCTTGGCTGGAGGAGCATCTCTTGCTGCTGGAGCATCAATGGGTTCCAGCTGCTCCCATCCAGGAGAAGGAGGCTGGGAATGAAAGGTTTTGGGGAACTTGGTTTGTTGGATATGTTTGCTTTCCACTCTGATTCTTTCCCCATTTTTAGATTGTTTTCAGGATCGTTTTTGGTGTTTAACAAGTTAACAGGCAGTGCTGGATGGTTCATGGAGCAGAGCTCAGCTCAGAATGGCAAGAACAGGAAGGACAAACCATTCTCAGCTGACTTTCTTTTGTCCAGCTGAGCTGTGAATACAACAGTGGGCTTTTAGTGTTTTTTCTCTCCTCAGAGTCCCTTGGGAATAACATAAAGGATGAGTTTGGGTGTTGTTTTCTTATGGAATCAATGTTGTCATCGGCAGAGGAGACAGAACTAGGTGACAACAAGGGGCTACAAAAGTGCACCTGGGACTTTAGAGATGGAGAAGGACTTGGAGGGACAGGACACAGGGAATGGCTTCCACTGCCAGAGGGCAGGGCTGGGTGGGATCTGGGGAAGGAATTCCTGGCTGGGCTGGAATTCCCAAAGCAGCTGGGGCTGCCCCTGGATCCCTGGCAGTGTCCCAGGCCAGGCTGGACACTGGGGCTGGGAGCAGCCTGGGACAGTGGGAGGTGTCCCTGCCCATGAATTTTAACTGGATGAATTTTAAGGTTCCTTCCCACCGAACCCATTCCAGTATTCAGTCAATCCTGTGATTATTATTATTTTCTCCCAAAAGCAACTGATCATTTTTCCTAGCTACTAAATAACTAATTATTCAGTTTTACCATTTGTTGAACTTAGAACATTAAAACTGGCTGTGCAGATTGAGAATGTGTCCATTTTTTTCCCCTTCCAAGATGAAGATGCATCCTTTATATTGGAAAAGGGCTCAGTAGTGTAAAATCTATTAACACTGGTAAATGGCAGAACCCAGATTTTGCAAAATCTGAATCAGCAAATTTAGGAAAAAGCAGCAATAATTACAAAAACTAATATTTTTAGAGGGGGTTGATGGAGGAAATCACAGAATCACTGGAAAATATGTGCAGAGAGGGAGCCAAATATGTATTTACATCTAATATTAAATAAAGGCGTGTTAAAAACTCAATAACATTTGATGGAACATCTGGCAAAGTGTGTGGCATTGTTAAAAAATATTTTAAACAGCCAAAATATTTGCTGTTACAAAATGAAAACAAACTTCTGTGTGTCTGGGGCTGGGATATAATTGCATCCAGAGCAGAATACATTATTTTCTACAATCCTGTTAACAGCCTTCCCTGCTGGAAATGGATATTTCCAATTAGGATTACAGCATTTGGAGCGCTGCCTGCGTCACCGAATCCAGCTCCTGCCTGTTCCTGAGGCAGGGAAATCCTTCAGTCCTGCTCGTAAACTTGTCCCACCCCATGGGGCCAGCGGTGGCTGGGACGTGTGACCTCCCAATTCCGTGGGAAGGGCAATCCCGGTGTCGCTCCCGCGTGGAAAAGCCGGAAGTTGTTAATGACCCGTTTTCCTACCGGCTTGGTCCCGTGCCAGGAAGGATTAAGCTGTTTGTGAGGAGCAGCTGGGGTTTTTTCTTCGGGAGCTGTGGGATGTGAGGCGGGCTGTGTGGATAAACCTCCATCGGGCGGGAAGCTGGCGTCGCTTCAGTGCAGGACGCGGTCGGAAGGCGCGGGATTAGGGGACGCGGAGTGCCGGCCTCAATGGGACGCGTGCAACTCGGGTGGCACTGGAGTGACCCCGCAGCAGCTGGGTCGCTCTGGTTGTTGTGATCTCCAAAGAAATTCCTGTCTGGAGGCAGCTCAAGGCTTCGTTTTGGAATTACTTTTGGAATTATTACAGGAGTGACTACAGAGCTTCTGAATAAGAGGCCAGGATGGTCCAGCAGTTATTTATACCTTTGAAGGATGGCAGGCGAGTTAGAAATCAAAAAAACTTCAAAAGAAGGAGAGAAGGGAGGTGAGATAAGTTGAGATTTCATTAATATCTGGCCTTTTTATGGGGCACATGTCTCTTTTGAGGGGAAAATTGAGCAAGGAAAGGTCCGTGTGCAATGGCTGTGGCAAAGGAAGTGAATGGTGAGGGACAGGCTGCGGAGTAAATCCAAAGCGAACAGAGGAATGACTGCAGAATTAAAAAAGGGTTTGGATTGGAAGGGATCTTAAAGCTCATCTCATTCCACCCCCTGCCATGTAAGGCACACCTTCCACTATCCCAGGGTGCTCCAAGCCCCGTCCAACCTGGCCGTGGACACTTCCAGGGATCCAGGGGCAGCCACTTCTCTGGGAATTCTATTCCAGGGCCTCCCCACCCTCCCAGGGAAGAATTCCTTCCTAATATCCAATCTAAACATTCCCTCCATCAGTTTAGGACTGGGGATATGAAGTCGAGGGAATAAAAACAAAGCAGAAGGGCAGCCTGGAGAAGAGAGGCTGTAAATGTTTTCATGGATATGGATGTTTTTTCCAGCACGCTCCTACCATCAGGAGAAGGTGGAAAGTTTAGGGAAGAAGGTAAAATACCAGTAAGAATGAGGTTGATATTTAGCAAATCATCACAGAAGTGATTTGGCTTAATGTTGTGGAAGGAACAGATGTCAGAGGGAAAAAAAACCCAAGGGAGGCATAAGAACATGGAGAAATGGAAGGAAACACCAGAACAGGTGATCAGATGTGGCAGATTTCTGAAATCTGGCTGAACTCCTAAAGGACCACATTGGGAAGTGTGAAAGTGGGATGGGAGCTGAGCCAGCCTCAGAGAAACAGAGACTGGTTTAATCCTTTGATAATAATTAGGTTTTTTTGGGGTTGGGTTGGAACAGTAGCCAAAGAAAATACTGTAACTTATAAGTGGTCAAACATAGAAGGGAAAAAAAAAAAAGGCATAACTTGGTTTTTGGTAGTATATGCTTTTTCTGTATTTTATCATTTTTTAAAATCCTGGGGTTTTATCAGCTGCATATTATGGGAATGGAAAAGCAAATCCATGTTAGGCCAATGGTGATGTGAGGACTCCACTGTTCCTCAGTGCTGATCATTATCCACGTGCAAAACCAACACGTTAAGCAAAAGAAATATCAGTTAAAATGATTTCTAAAGATACGGGGAAGCTTCAACGAGAAGGAAGTCTGAATATCTGGAATTCGTTAAAAACTGAAAATTGTGTATAAATATTTATGAGGAGGAATGGTGCTGGTGAGGGAGCAAAGCCATCTCGGGAGGCTTCCTGTCAATCAGAACACCCAGATACGTTCGAGATGATTGAAATTCCTCAAAAGGTGGATCATTCACAATAAATCTCCCATTAGAAGGGAGTGAGGGTAGGAAAAAAGCATCAAGGTTTGGGAAAAGGCGGCTTTTTTTGTTCTTTTGGTGATTCCTTGTGGGTTAGTGCTGAGTTTTGTGGCGTGGCTGGTGTGAGGGGGACACGCGGTGGGAGCGGCTCCAGCCCGCGGAGCGCCGGCTCGGAGCCTGCTTGGATGGGGAGGGAAGGAGGAAAACTGAGCTGGAAATTGGTCAGACTGATTTGTTGTGGTGTGCCATGGCTGAGGAAAAAGAGAATTCGGTTGGGTTTTTTTTTGGGGCAAGTACAGGGATAAAAGGGAATTCAAGGATGTAAAGGCAAGACCTTTCGCAGGGCTTGGAGTAGACACTCAAAAGATGCCTCAAAAATGGGCAGGGGTTCCACCTCCCACTGTCCCAGGCTGCTCCCAGCCCCAGTGTCCAGCCTGGCCTGGGACACTGCCAGGGATCCAGGGGCAGCCCCAGCTGCTCTGGCAATTCCAGCCCAGCCAGGAATTCCTTCCCCAGATCCCACCCAGCCCTGCCCTCTGGCAGTGGGAGCCATTCCCTGGGTCCTGTCCCTGCAGGCCTTGTCCCCAGTCCCTCTCCAGCTCTCCTGGAGCCCCTTCAGGGCCTGCCAGGGGCTCTGAGCTCTCCCTGGAGCCTTCTCCTCTCCAGGGGAACATTCCCAGCTCTGCCAGCCTGGCTCCAGAGCAAAGGGGCTCCAGCTCTGGAGCAGCTCCGTGGATTCCTCTGGATCTCCCCAGCAGCTCCAGGTGCTGCTGCTGTGACCTCAGGGCTGGGGCAGCTCTGCAGGTGGGGTCTCAGCTGAGTGGGGCACAGGGACAGCATCCCCCCCTCCCCTGCTGCCCATACTGGGGGACACCCCCAGGTCCTTCTCACCGTGGCTGCTCTCAGTAGATCCGTATCAACGTGGATTTTACACCTTGACCTTTCACGTGCCACGTCTTCTCTCTGTGCTGCTGCTGTTGTTTACAGCAGGTTTTACTGGTTTAAGCTGCAGAACTAAAAATCAAATTGCACCAAGATTAAGCAGAGAAAAAACCTGTTGTTGAGTTCTTACCCTTCATACCTTGAAGTAGCTGAGGATTCAGAATCCAGGAAGAGGGATGAGGTTGTGCAGGATAACCAAGAGCTGGCAGAGTTTGGCTCATGGGGAACGTGCTTTGAGCGAATTTTCCAGCCAGGGGAGGTTACAATTTTTTTTGTTTGTTTTCCAAAGAGCAGGGTTTCCTCAGACAGTTGTTGGCCAAGGTGTGCCTGGTCTGCTGAGGGTGGCTGCAGCTGGAGCCGGTGGCTTTTGAAAAGAGCAACCAAACAAACCTGGCGCTGGCAGGGATGGGGAATGTTGCAAATCCCAGCTGTGTTACCTCAAAGGGGAGAGGATTCCTTGATGAGCCGCCTTTTGTCCGGAACTTCCCTCTGTTCCAGCTGAATAAAGCAACGATCCTCCCAGTCCTAACGACCACAGCTTTCTGGAAATGTAAAATTACCAGATCTCATTAATGCTGGGCTCTATCATTCATCAAAGCACTTCTTACATCTCGTGCTGGCTCCTTTTCTCTCCCCCTCTTAATCTTTCTCTCATTATAAGGATGTGTCTGCCCTTTGGACCTATCTGCTTCCAAGGAGTTGACACCTGCAGAGATCTCATTTGGGAAAGACTCGTTAACTCTTTGAGAGTTGAAACAGCTGAAATGTAGGGAAAACAATCCGGTGGGAGCAGAGGATGCTGTAAATACCCCGGGGACAAAGACCAGGCAGAGGATGGTACATGAAGGAAAGGGAATTCTTTGTGTTCCTGCGCCTTTATCCTGAAAAAATCTCAGGCTCCTGGTCAACAGGTCCCTGCAAATGCAGTTAATGGCTTTATTTTTTTTTTTTTTTTTTGCTTTTCCCTTACAAGGATTTTCTGCTGCTTTGGAGACTTCTCCCAACCTAATGCACTTTTCACATGTGCCTCGTGTAGCTGGAAAGCTGGAAAAAAAAATAAAGATTTCAAAATGAGCCCAATTGCCATGAAATTAGACCTGGCTGGGGACAAAAGCTTTTGACACGTACGTGGAAACTGCTCCTCCAGATGATCCTCAGAGTTCTGTAGCAGCTTTTATCTCAAGAACTAAAGCACTTTGCAAACAGTCAGATTACAGAAGTGCTGCACTGATCAGGTATTTTAGCCAAATAAATACTATTTATAAAGGAATTTTCAAAAGAGCTTTCAGAGATACCTGTCACAGTTTCGGCATCCTTATTCAGTGACTCGAAGCTCTTATCTGTCTCAGTAGGGATGCCAATTTACTGATGTACTTTTCTGTTAAAATCCAGCTTCCATAAGGCAGATTAGCAGTGAGAAAATGCAAGTCTCTTTGGAGGAAAATAAAAAAAGAGTTTGAAAGTTGTTTTAAAGTCGATTCTGTGATAAATGAGCCAATTGAGGAGATGTATCAGGTGCCACAAAAAATAAAAAGTCACTAGAAATTGCTGGATCTGTGTTGTTCTGAGCACCCCACCTATCAAGCCAAGCAGCTGAGTTCCCTTGTTCATCCTTTCCCCTCTGTATCCACCTGTTCCTGCCTCAAATCCCATTTCCTTTGTGAACTTCACGGGGTCCCACACATTTTGTCATTATGAAAAGCAGGCTCTGATCAACATCTCTGCTCCCAGATATTGATAGTGCAGGTTTTAATTACTTCATTAAATAAAACACTGTTTCTCGTGTAGTGTTTGCCAGGCTCCTGTCAATATTTGATGCTGACGGAGCTGATGTGGTGTAAGAGTTGTCAAAGAATATTGGCTTGGAGGGATGCAGGAGAGTTCTGCAGGAAAGAGGCTGAGCAGAGGCTGTATTTCCATTAATCATCTCTAAATACAACATGACAGTATTGTAGAGGCTGCTGGAGTCAGCCATTGAGACAACAAATCACTCAAGTAGAGGATCACTTTTATCAAAACTTGGCCTTTCTTTGATCTTCTACTGAAAAACCAGCCCAGGAGTTCGCTGCTTTGACATTTATCGGTGTTATTTTGAGAATCCCATCTGGATTTTAACATGGTCACTTTGCATTTCATGTTTTAATACCGGCTCGGAGTACTTTCTTCTCCTCTCCTGTGCTTCCTCATCTCATCTTTAAATTTCATTAATTTTTTTTTTTTTTTTCTTCTAAGATCAGCTAATGCTTTTCCTGGCATCTCAGGATTTAATTAATAGGATTCCTCTCCTGACCTTACTGGGAACAGTTCCCTGGCTCTTGGATCGTGTTTGCTTTTATGGCTCCATGGTCTGTGTGGCCCCAGGACTTCCTGCAATTGATGGAAATACTTGAATTTGTCTCCTAAAATCCCAAGTCATGGCACGTTTACCTCATGGCAAACATTCTCAGCACCTGAATGCACTGAAATAGGCAGTAGCAAATTATATTCCCTTGCTCCAGTGGCCAAGGTGTGGAGTATCCAGTTCTCCTGTGTGCTGGTAATGACTTCATCTCTGGTTTCATCAGCACCTGCTTTTTGCACATCAACGTCTGATCAGAGAATAAGTAGGAATATCTCCTTGACTCATCCTCGTGGATTTTGATTAGGAACCCCTCTGCAGTGCAGAAGCTGTTTTTTCAGTATAAATAATATTATCTTTTTATTCCTTAAGTTCATTAACCCCTGCCCAGTCCTGTTACCTTTCCTCCCTTCTCCACCCTGCTGTTTCCTTTCTCTCTGGGTACTTTTGTTACAATTATCAAGTCATTAAAAGTATTAGTGAAGAAACTTGGTTCAAGTACCAGAGCAGCCGTGGCTGCCCCATCCCTGGAAGTGTCCCAGGCCAGGCTGGACGGGCTTTGGAGCGAGCTGAGATGGTGGAAGTTGTCCGTGGAGGGAACTAAATGATATTTAAGCTCCCTTCCATCCCAGGTCATTCTGATGAATCATATTCCACAAGGAATTCAGCACTAAATCTCTGAATTCTCTGCTTTTCTGCTCCTGCCTGGTGCCAGCGCCGTGGGAGCTCTTACCCGCGTCCTTGCGGCCAGCACCCTCACAAACATTCCCCGAGCACCACGGAAGCACCGGGAGATTTTTGGCTGCTGTTTCCCCTCCCAGCCGCTGCTCCCCAGCTCAGGTGGAGCCGATCCCTTTTCCCAGAAGGACGAGCTGCTTTCATCAACTCCATCCCATCAATTTGATTTCTGCTGGCAGCCGGGCTGGCTGTGGTTGACAGATTCTGTCTGAGAAGGGCTCTGGTAATTGCTCGTTCTGTTCGGTGCCTGTGTTGGTGACAGATGGTCACACTGAATGTTTAAAATGTTCAGGACCCCTGCATGATCCCGAAGCTTATGAACAACAAACTTTGCCAGCATTTCTGTTGTCTATTAATTTAAAATGTTTGCTCGAATTACTATTTTTTCCCTTTACGTTTCAGGCGTGTTTTGCTGGGTTTGTACTTTTCTAAAATGTTCTCTTTTCCCTTTTTTTTTTTTTTTTTTTTCCTATTAAAGAAAGTCTCAAGATGTTCATACAGACTGGCAGAAGAAAGTGCCAACTGCTGTTGCAGACTTGTTAACAAATTTATTTTTGCCTGAGAATGGCACATATGGCCCACAGCGGAAATATTAGGGGTCTGTGGTCCTTGTGAGGGCTGGCAGATATTGTCTTGGAAAAAAATAGCTTTTGGGTCAGTCATAAATTTCATTTTATTGCTGGAAGGACTTTTCCATTTTAATTTTTTTTTTTTTTTTTCTGAACTGATGGTCTTCAATCATTTCACAGTCCTGTGACAGCTCCAGAGCTGCGAAAAAGAGGTGGTGGGGAAGTGGCCAATTCATTTATGGCCTCTCTTTATTGCACTTGAGTGGCTGCAAACAAGGGAAGTTGGTTTATGAGCCCCCATTGGAATTTCATGGACCACAGCCCTGCTTTAGGGTGGCTTGGCTGCCCTGCAGGGTTTGGTGCTTTATCTCCTGCGTCTTTATTCACAGGACTTGCAAATCTAAATCATAAGGACAACAAAAATTATAAGGTCTTACATCCTTAATTCTCATTTTTCCCCAGTTTGAAATGTTGGCCATCTTTTTTCTGGGTAGGTTTTCGATCTTACAAACTCTAAAAGCAACACAACGTTTGCCTTCCTACAGATTCCTTCAGCCCCCTTGTGTTCTGATAAAGAAGGTGATTTATTATTTTTATTTTCAAGGCCAAGTTGGACAGGGCTTGGAGCACCCTGGGACAGTGGGAGGTGTCCCTGCCCATGGCAGGGGGTGGGACTGGATGGGCTTTAAGGTCCCTTCCAACCCCAACTATTTTGGGATTCTGTGATTATTTCCAAACCCGGGATTGCCCTGTGCAGTACCAGGAGCGGCACTCGGCGATCCTTTCAGCTCGGGATATTCTCTGATTCCGTGATTTCTTCACGGAATGAAATCACTGATTCCGTGATTTCTTCACGTGATGTCCGTGCACAGCTGGATTTTTACACACCATGGACCACCATGGTCAAATCTTTGCTGATATCTCAGATTCTTCCTTGCTCTGCCGAGCTTGCAGTGAGGGCAGGAATAACCTTCCCCAGGTTTATTCCGTTGGATCAGCTTTGTGTATTCAGCTGGTGTGCGCAGCAAACGGGCTGAAAATGAGTTCCTTGCTCTTGCAATCCCTCCTGATGGATGTCTGGATAATTGTCCTATCTGCATATGTGAGAAGGAGAAGGAAATGATACCACACTGCTCCGAGGAGTGAAGGTTATTCTGGAGATCTGGAGGGAGGGGATTGACGCAGCCAGGATGGATGTGTTGGAATCAAATCAGTAAATTAATCAACATCTTGTTATCCAGCGTCGAGTGCTCGATTTAATTAGGCAAGAAAGGAACTGATGTGTGCATAAATATATATATAAATATATATATATATATATATCTCCGTGTGTGAATTTGGAGGAACGCTTCAATATGACCGGACTGTGTGATTGCCTGGGATACACGAGGGGAGCAGGCCAAGGATGGGTGAGTTTCCCCCAGCTGGCAGTGGGAGATGCAGGTGGGTTCAGAGCTGGAGATGTCTCTGCCCACAGCCCACCTGCACCTCTCGCTGCTTCTCCTCGGTGCATTTTTTGGCGTTCTGCTGTTTTGAACAGACCTCTGGCTATAAATGCAGTATCAGCCATGTTATTTCAGATTTTTCTTTGCATTAGGCACCTCTTTTTTTCTCATTTGGCTGATTTAGTCCAAGATTTTATGTGGTGCTTTTTTGCCTGTTACTAGATAGGATGTTTTTAAATTAAGATTTCATGTACAGAACCCATAAGCTTCTCGATATTCCCTGCTTCTTGCAATGTTTATATAGAAATAGTTTGACTTGATGATTTTAAGGGTCTTTTCCAACCTAAGTAATTCTCTGATTCCTCTGGCTCCTTTTCTCTGTTTCCCACATCATTTCATTGATGAAATCCTCAGTGCTGCTCCTCCTCATCTTTGGCTTAGAATTTTCAATCCTTGCAATTCATTTTCTTCATTCAGTGGGAAAATACTGGAGCAGGTGGAAATGATCTTTGGTGCTCCTCTCCACTGCTTTTTTCAATTTTTTTCTTTGAAGCCCTATTTTGGAAACGAAGGACTTGGATTTCCAAGTGGCTCCTGAACAAGTGCCTCAGCCCCGAACTGGAGACTTAAATCAGCAACAGTTTCATCACCTGAAGGAAATCTGGAATTAAACACACTGAGATATGGAAAATGTTTTTGTTTTCCTGGTGTTTCAGCAGATTTGAGGAGTGCAGGCATCCCAAACCCTGCTTTGCTAAAACCCTGTGTCACTCCAAGGATGATTTTCATCTCTCTCTGCAAGGCTTGTGGACGAGCTGGGATTATCAAGGATGTTTTTCACCCTCAGGGAAAGCAAGGATGTATCAAAATACTCATTTTGAGTGAGCCCTGGGCAGGTTGATGCTTGTTTGAGAGGCTCCAGGATGGCTCTGTCCTGGTGGTACCGGCGAGAACCAAACCAGAGCTCGTGAAGCTCCCCAGGAACCACCTGAGTGTGGTGGCAACGATCACAGACACTGGCAGGACGTTGGTTGGGCACTGGAGTAGGGAGTGGTGACATTCCCAAGGCTGACGGAGCTCCAGGAGCGTTTGGACAATGCTCAGGCACAGGGTAGGATTACTGGGATGGTCCTGTGGGGCCAGGAGTTGGACTTGATCCTTGTGGGTCCCTTCCAACTCAAGACTTACTCTGATTTTATGGAGACAACACAAGCACGTGGCAGCTCTTGGCCTCTTTCCATGGAGTTCAAGACGCCTTGTGGGTCACTTCCAGCTCGGAACATTCCATGATTCTATGGTGGAGGAGACTGGAAAACTCCCAGAGCACTTCTGGGAAAGCCTCTGTGGTTTGACTGCCTCTGCTCCTTGAGATTCCATTCCCAGTTCAGGTGCTCCAGATCATTTGATCAACTCTCTGGGATTGTCTGGGACTGACTTCCAGCAAGGACTGCTCTGTTCCAGCACACAGCTCCTTAGTTTCTAAGGTAATTAGAGAGATTAACTATTTATCCAAGTTCCTTTTTCCCCCCGTCTCATGGAAATGGGAAGTACGTTCTGGCAGTACATCAGCACTGCCAAACTGTCACCCCCAAAATGTCCAGTAACACCAGTCCTGAGCTGGAGTGCTCCAGATGTGTGGCAACCACCTCGAACTGTTGCATCTGGTGGCTTTAGATGGAAAATATTCCAAGCAGGAAGGTCACATTCAGATGAGCCAAGGGCAGCACAGAGCTTTGAAGGATCTGCTTTTCTCTATGTCCAATCTGGAGCTGGGATGGAGCAGGAGCTCTTTTCACAGCTCTGCTTTTACTGCAGGATTTGTCCTTGCCGAACTTACTTGATTTTAAAATTTAATTTTTTGTTGAGGTTTTGGTAGTGGCAGTGTATTTTTGGGAGTGCACTTCGATCCTACAGACTCTACAAGCAAAACAATGTTTGGCTTCCTGCAGATCCCTTCAGCCCCCTCGTGTTCTGATAAAGAAGGTGATTTATTATTTTTGTTTTCAAGGCCAGGTTGGACAGGGCTTGGAGCACCCTGGGACAGTGGGAGGTGTCCCTGCTCCAGTTTGAGGTGCTGCATTCTCCTTGCCTTGCTTTGTCCTTCAGAGTCTCCAATTCCAAGAGGTCACGTTGTCCAAAATTAGCGCAAGTTGTGTCAAATACTGTTCTCAAATGATGTTGGTATTTAATTGGCATTTCGTCACCTGGTGCCTTTCACTGCCCTTCAGCACTCTGCTTTCTCATTAGGTGTGTCTTAGGAGACTACAAGGACTGCCAGTCCTTGTAGTGATGCCCACAGTGATGGTGAGGATGAAATAACCTCCAGGAGCTGGGTGATCTTGGGAATCCAAGGAAGAGGGATGAAATCTGACACTGAATGCACCTGGGAATGGAGCGGAGCTGAACTTGGAGCTAATCCATTGGAAATGGCGAAGGATGAGGAAAACATTTGGTTCCAGAATTACTCCAAGCTGCCCAGCAGAGACTGGACAGTTTTAATGTCACTGTACAAGTCCTCTGAAGTGCTGGATGCGGTTTCTGGCTGTTTATGTTGGGAAAAAAGGATTATTTCGTGCTGGAATTTGATCCCATTGCCTACAGAAGGTATCAGGCACCTCGGAGGGCTGGGAAGGAGCTCCAGACTGAAAACTGGAGTTGCCACAGACAGGAATGAAGTTGCCAAAAGGAATTTTAACCTGGAAATTGGAAAAAAAATTGTTTCTTAACAAGTAGAGAAGTGAGGCCTGAAGAGTGAAGACAGCTGGGTTTGAGCTTGAGGTGGAGAAGTTGGAGGTTGTGTGGAGGAGCTGAAGGGCCAATTAATGGCCCTGACAGCCCTGTCAAGCTTTTTGTCCTCATTTGAAATCCTTCAGGTTTTAGTTTGTATGGAAATGGGGGAATTCCAAAGCAACTACAAGGAAAACTTGCTGGAAATCATCCAGAGTTTGCTGTTGTTGGTTACAGCTGCAAAGGGAAGAAATGGATTTATTTTGGAAAGCAGCTGCCACTCTGTTTCTCACAGAAAGCAAGCATTTTTCGTGGAATCCCAGAATGATTTGGGCTGGAATGGACCTCAAAGCTCTTCCCACCCCCTGCCACGGGCAGGGACACTTTCCACTACCCCAGGTTGCTCCAAACCCTTTCCAGCCTGACCCAGGTGCACTTTTTGTTGGTACTGAGGTCTAAGAAATGTTGAAATCCCAAAAGACTTTGTGGTTGCTGCCTTCTCCTGGGTTTGTGAGAAATATCAGGTGTTCACAGCCGGAATTAGCTCGGAAACAGAAGCTGGATCATACCAAAATAATGATAAATAAAATTCCTCCCAAAATGCCAAAGTCAGGGGAGGCAGATGACTTTGGAATAGTCCATAATGTCTGATCCAGTAACTGAGATTTGCCTTCTGTGTCAAAGAGCCTGAATTAGTCCAGAAGAAAAAAAACAGCCAGTAGAACCAAAATTACATAAATAATGAAAGAGCTAAAATTGCCTCAGTTTTGTAATGTAGATGAAGGCAAGGTGTCATGACAGGAACACATTTACATATTAGAATTATTTAATTATCGGATCTTGTCCTCTAAAGAAGCAAACCCATCATGAATATTCATGGATTCAATTAAAATATTAATGGCAGGCTGAGGCTTTGGTTTTCAGGTCTCCAAACAGCCGTAAACAGATTTATTTAAATACACTGAGGAGTGGAGGTCAAAAAGGAGCTGCCTTTTTGGGTTTGGGTGCAGAGGCTCCTGTACTCCTCGAAGGCAGGAGGATTTTATTTGCTCCACATCTGCTTTGGGATGGTTTTGGAGAGGAGTTTTGTGGATTCCTGGGCTCTGCCCCCACATCTGGAAGTATCTTCAGCTGTAGCTGTTTCACTTCTTCTGTGCCACCCCCATGAGCATGTTTGGTGTCATTCCCAGAAATGGAGTTAAACCATCCTGCTGGCTTTCAATTAAGGAAGTTGAAGGTTTCATCAATAATTAAATGTACCCAGTCGCAGGCAAAAATAAAAATATTTCCAGTGTGTGAACAGTTTTAAAGAAGAGAACTGAGATCTTGAGGTGGTAAAACCTAATGAGGGACTACTCTAAAAGAATTCTACTTGCTCTTAAATCTGACTTTGCTAATAAAAAGCAATTCCTTGAGAAAAACCAGTCAGGAGACATGCAGCACTTTTGGATTTATCTGCAGGGAGGAGGAGACGCATTTGATGATTTCATTTCAGTGATGCATTTAATTTATCCAACAAAAACAATTGTCGGTTTTTCCATCCCTGTCTGGGGCATTTTAACAATTCTGGCTGTTACAGGGACACTGACAAAGCTCCTGGAATTCAAAGTCTCTTAGAATTTGGCTGAGTTTGCCAGGCAGAGGGTGAGGAAGGAGGAAAGATCCCTTGGATGGCACAAGGAGATCATGGATGAAGAACTCCAAGAGCTTCACAATCACAGTTCTGTACAGACCTTATTCAATATTTCATACCCAACTTTTCGGTTTCTGTCTGAAAAGGATGTTCCTGTTTTTGTTAAAGCCCCTTTTCTCCAAGGTTTACATGGAGAATAGAGACAGGTTTTATGGATTCACATGGATGCTGCACCGGGAGGGTGGAACGAGATGATCTTTAAGGTCCTTTCCAGCCCAGACCAGTCTGGCAGTCCATGAGAGCCCTGAGATATTCTGAATTGTCTCCATGTTGAGCCATTTTGCAGCTTTTGGTGACAAGGCTCAGAGGTTTTTTGCTTGCAGAGAGTTAAAGGCAGCTCCTTTAAGACAGCTGGGGCCTGAATTCTGCATAGACAGCCCTGCATTTGTTTTGAACTTTAAAAAAAAACCAATGCTCTGATTAGTTGGAACAGCTTTTCCCTGAGGAAAGACTATGGAGTGGTAATTTCATTACAAAATACAGTGCTTGGAGATGAGCTGGAGTTGGAATTTATTTTTTTTCTCCCACCCTAAGGGATTTGACATTTCTATTCCTTGACATTTCTATTCATTTCTATTTCTCTCATTGTTAGACTGGGGGTTTTCATGCTGCTTTTTCCCCTTTCTTGGTGCAATTGGAGCTCTCCTTGAAGCTTGGAGTGTCTCTTTTCTTGGAGGTAAAACTGATAATAGTTTGAATTAGTTCAACAAGCATATGGTTGGGAAAGGAGCCTGTGTGGAAGTGTGGAGCACTGGGACATGTGATCTATTGCCAAAAAAAAAAATAAAAATTTGAAAAATATGAAGCACAAGTCTCTTGAACAGGGATATGTGTAAAACTGTCATTAGGGAAGGATTTTATGTGGTAAAAAGAGATGTAAAAATAGCAATGGGTTGCTCAGAGCTCTGGCTTGAGGTGTGTTAAGTGTGTCAAAAGCAGCACCTGAGGCAGGGCTGCTCCTGGAACCCATTATTTTGGGAACAATGGATGGTTGGACAATGGATTTCTTGGATTTCAGCTGCTTCCCTTCCCTGTTCTTTCCTGCAGTCTCTGAGCTGAGTGGCAGCAAACCCAGGCGGTGGCTTGGAAGGTTTGTCCTTCCTTCCCAGGGGGATTCATTCCATCCCTTCGTTTCCAGGTGTTTCTCCACCTCCATCCGTGGTGATTCCATGGGGGACATGTTCTGCTGTGTTCTGGAATGGGGAGCAGCCTCCCAGCAGAGCTCTCAGCTCCCTGCCAGCAGAATTTTGGGAGCTTTGGGGGGGTTTTATCCCCTACAACCAAAATTCCAGCTGTAATCCCAGCTCGACAGACAAGGAGTTCATCACTTATTGTGGCTCCTTTGCAGAGCGTGGCTTTATTTTAATAGGCTCTAAACCTATTTTTTATTAGCCTAAATTCATTCTCTGGCACCATCTTGTTCACAGCTTTGATTCCTCCTAATATTTCACCTGGATATTTTCTTGCAAATGGAGGGAGATCTTTACTCCAGCAGCTGGCTGGGGCTGAGAGGTCCAGAGGAGGCCCTGGAGCTGCTCCAGGAGCCCCTTTGGAGCCAGGCTGGCAGAGCTGGGGGTGCTCCCCTGGAGAGGAGAAGCCTCCAGGGAGAGTTTCCAGCCCATTCCAGGGCCTGAAGGGGCTCCAGGAGAGCTGCAGAGGGACTGGGGACAAGGCCTGCAGGGACAGGACACAGGGAATGGCTCCCACTGCCAGAGGGCAGGGATGGCTGGGATCTGGGGAAGGAATTCCTGGCTGGGCTGGAATTGCCAGAGCAGCTGGGGCTGCCCCTGGATCCTTGGATGCCTTCCAGGACATTCTGATGATCAGTGGTTCTTTGATTCCTCAGTGCCCATGAACACCTTGCAGGGGAGTTTGATACAAACCTCAAAATTCAGGAGGACGTGGGAAACTTGAGCTCTGCAGCTTCTGCTGTGAGTTTTTATTCCCAAGGGTTGCTCCAAACAGCCCATCCCTCTCCCTGTGTCACCTCAGTTTGCTTCCCCCAGCTGTGAGTGGCCCTTGAGGGGGAAGAGCTCTTGGAATCCTCCCTCCCTCAGATTCAGCATCTTCTATTTCTGGTTTTTCTCGCTGAGCCGAGGTTTTCAGAGCGCGTTTGTGGCTGTTTGAAGCTGAAGGGTGAGGAGCAGAGCCCAGGGGAGCCTCTGAACTCCCCACTCTGCTCCAGTGAGGGAGGACTTCCATCTGTTTTTAAAGAGGGAACGCTGGATTTCCAGGCAGCAGCTACAACTGAGCTTGGAGAGCCTGGAATGTGCTCCGAGGTGTCAGAAAAACTTTGGGTTTGTGTCATTTCTTTCCCTTCTTCTAAAATATCTGCTTGATGTCAAGTTGACTTTTTGCCATTTCTGGTTGCCCTGTACTGGTGGGTGCTCCTGCTTCCTGCAGCTGAACATGAGAGCACAGATTTCCTTTAGTTTTAAAATGATAAAACCAAGATTCCAGATTTTCAGACTTTACCAACTGCTCAGTTCCTGTAGTTGGAAGCTGCTGAATCAGCAGAAACCACAAATGAATTCCTTTTTCTGGTGAAGCTGAAACGTTTCAAGTTTGGCTTCTTTAGCTTTTAACTGTTGAAGCTTTTAAGAGAAATTAAAAATAAGGAAATCTGTAATAATTGAATTTTTTTTTTTCCACATGCACTTCCTGAGCTTTTCATAAATTGACAGAATGGTTTAGGTTGAAAAAGGATCTTAAAGCCACCCCTGCCATGGGCAGAAACACCTTCCACTGTTCCAGGGTGCTCCAGCCTGGCTTTGGACACTCCCAGGGATGGGACAGCTTCTCTGCACAACCTGCTCCAGTTTTCTTATCCTTGATGGATATCAAGGATAAGATAAGGATATCCTATCCCTGGACAGCAGGAGCAATGATTAAAAAGGAAACAAAACTAAATCAATTAAGATTTTTCTATAAAACCGAGTTCTTGGTTGTTATTTAGGGGACGTGTCAAGTTTCCTGGTGATAGAAATGTACAGGAACATATGGAAAAGGCTGGTCAGCCTTCTCCCTGGAACTTGTGATATTGGAAACATCCTGATCCTGACACGGTGGCTGCTGTGAAATGGTGTTTTATTAAATCACCAGGTTATTCCTGGGCCACCAGTGGCTTTGATTAACACTGAATTAGGGTCATATCCTACAATAACAGCGTTTCTAAATCCCTGGCTGCATTTGAAAGAGTTGTGATTAAAGTTCTGGCTGTTTTCCTGCAATTTCTGATGTCTCCGAGGGCTGAGTCCCCTCCTCTTTATTGGCATTTGAGTTTGGTTGCAGCCCCTGGGGTTTGGTGCCAATATCAGTGACAGTCTCAGGGGGAGCAGCTCTGCATGAAAATGCAAGAAATAAAAGCTGTAACAAAATTAACACGGAGCTCACGAATTACCAGGGACCACGGCGGGGGTTGTTTCCTCAAGTCTTAATTCATCTTTGATTGAATTCCAGGCCAAACAAAGCGAGGGGGACCAGGAGGTGGGGAAACCCATCCCAAAGAGATTATGGATGAACGGGTTGAAGGATGCTGCCTGACAGGTCCCACTCCTGCCCCTGCAGGGAGTGGCTCTGCGCATTTTGTGCACTGCCTTGGACAATCCACTGCCATTCCCGGGGGGAACAGCTGGGTTATTAGTGGGGATCATTGTGCATATTGCTGGAAAATGAATTCATTCCCAGCCGGGGAGGAGCGCATGAGGAGTCAGGAGGTTCCTTTGTTGGTGTAAATTTATGGAGGCATCCCGGTGTGGAATCACCGAGGAGGGTTTACTCTGCCTTGTTTTACCTGCCAGGTCTGTAGCGTTCTCAAGACTTGTCAAAAGATGGGTGAATTTATCTTCATTAGAACCGACTCCTCCATTAATACACGGAAAACAAGCCTGTGACAGCTTTCCTGGGGGCTGCTGCGTGCCAGCTGTGTGACAGCCCCAAAGCCTCCCTTTTCCCATCATGGTGAAAACTGAAGCAGTTTTAGACCTCTTGGTTGGACTCAGTGATCACGGAGATCTTCTCCAACCTTAATAATTCCGTAAATTCCGTGTCTGCTTCTTCCAGAAGACTGTACAACTTTTTGTCACTTGGGCAAGGGATTGAGGGACAGGACACGGGGAATGGCTTCCGCTGCCAGAGGGCAGGGATGGATGGGATACTGGGAAGGAATTCCTGGCTGGAATTCCCAGAGAAGCTGTGGCTGCCCCTGAATCCCTGGAAGTATCCAGGGCCAGGTTGGATGGGGCTTGGAGCCCTCTGGAATGCTGGAAAGTGTCCCTGCCTGTTGAAATTGGACAGTCTTTAAGGTCCCTTCCCACCCAAATCATTTTGTCCTTCTGTAATTCCAGGCAATTCCTTTGTCTAAAAAGTCTTGGAGCTTCTAAATATTAAGGAAAAAAAAAAAAAAAAAAAAAAGGAAGCAGGGATTTTAGAGTTAAACAGCTTGTAAGAAAATAAACCAGCAAATGACACTGTGTCAGGAAATATCTTACTTTATTTCACTTGCTTTTTGTTACCTCACGGTGGGTTGGTTTTTTTTTTTCCTTTCTGACATTACAACTGAATAGAAAACATGTCAGGGATATAAAAAATTCAGGTAGGAGCCGTTTGCTGCTACAGGAGATAAGATAAAGGAAGAAAGCTGGGAGCAGAGAACGGTGTAAAAGTGGATGCAGGGTGTGAGTAATCACAGCTCATTAGCTCCAGTGCGTTTTCCAGCTCGGGATAAGGAATTCTGCTGCAGCCATGCTTTGGAAGAGCTCAGATCTGTACACAGGGAGTTTTAGGCAAACCAACAAAATCCTCAATATGCAAGTTGACAAATCCATTAATCAAAGTGCCTGCTGCTCAGTCGTGTGGCCTGGGGGAGAGGAGGAAAAAAATAAAAAACCACAACAAGAAAAAGAGGAGAAATATGCATTTTAAACAATTTCTGTAGCTGGAAGGAGACTTTACATATGTGGCTGACACGGTGATCAAATGATAAAGGAGCCTCAAATTGAACCCCAACCTTTTGTGCAGGCTGTGAAAGCCGAGGCACGGCGCCGTTTTTCAAGGCAGATGGAGTGTGAGCAACTAATAAATCAGGTTTTGAAACATTAAAGAGCAACTTATTTAAATGCATATGGTGTTGGATCTCAGACAAGGCGGGATAGGGGAGCGGGGAGGGATTGGGAGCATCAGCACAGCAACATGGCAGAGCAGGGCCTCGGGGGCTGCATCCAAATCAGGCACCGGATCCTGGGATGTGCCGTGGGAACGTGCTTGGAGAAGCTGTTTCAGGCAGGAATTTTGGGATTGCTGGTCAGTTTGGGACATTATTCTGTGTTCAGTGGAAAGCTGGAGTCAAAGCATGAATTTAAAGCAGTGAATAAAATGCTGGCGCCTTTTTCCTGACATTTCTCAAAACAGCTTTGCCAGGGGAAGGTTGGAGCCACAATCTCAATTCCCCTTTTGGGGAACTGAAATGCAGAAACCTGATCAGGGTCAGAGAGGCCACATCAGCCCTGTGGCTGGAACCCAGATCTGCCTCTCCTGCTTTGGGAAATCGCTTTTCCTTCGGGTTTGAAGCAGAGTTTGATCTGCAAACCCGAACACCAACTCCAGCTCTGCTCAGAATCGCAGAGTGGTTTGGCTTGGAAGGGACCTCAAAGCCCACCCAGTGCCACCCCTGCCATAGCAGGGACACCTCCCACTGGCCCAGGCTGCTCCAAGCCCTGTCCAGCCCTGTAGGCACCCAGTTTGTGGTGATTGGGAATGGGGCTGGGGCCGAGCCTCATCCCTAATGGGCTACAGCTGTGAAGGACAGGTGGGCAGGGTTAAGGGTAAAGAGACCTGGAATGCTGAGGGGTACAGACCAACCACAGAAGGGCAGAGAGGGCACACAGGTGACAGGCATGTGAGATGAATGGTATAAAGGCTGTAGGGGAGAAGAGGTGGTGGTGTTTGTGAGGTCAGTTGTGTGTTTGCTTTCATCTGATCCGTGCACTTGGTCTGGACCTGTGTGGGGTCCTAGTGACCAGCAGCACTGACCCACTGGGAGGAGAGCAGGGGAGGTGGCATTGGTGAACCTGAGAGTGCTGTGTGGAAGCCACAGGGAGCCCTGGAGCTGATCTTCTCCTGTCAAGACACCTGGAAGCAGGTGAGCCACCAACTAGTAATAATGGGACATCATTTACTGTGTCATGACCGTGGTACCTTCAGTTTTAGCTTTTGTGTTTTTTAGATTCTGGGCTGTTTTAGTGGGTAGGTTTGGGTTTCATATTGAGTGCTCTAAGCTCTCTTCACGGAGCAGGGAGACAGAACCATTCCTTCTCCAGCTCGGGACCAAGGACAACTTTCAGGCCCAAGAACAAAACCAACGGTGAAGGGAGGAGGAAAAACAAGGCGGATGGAGCTTCATAACCTGGAGCTGTGGTTGGACAATTTGACTCTGATGTGCTGATGGACCAGAACTTATCAAAGTGTGGGACCTCGTGATCAAAGTGGGGTCCATTTTGTGACCATTCAGGTGTCCCTTGGGTGTGGTCTGACTGGGCTCTTGTGTGGCCCAGGTGTGCCCATGGAGGCCTTTTAATAAATCCCTGCTTTATCCTTCTGCTCTGGCTGGTCTCTGTTCCAGGCCAGCCTCCAGGAGGCATCAACTGCCTCAACAGCCCCAGTGTCCAGCCTGGCCTTGGACATTGCCAGGGATCCAGGGGCAGCCACAGCTGCTCTGGGAATTCCAGCCCAGCCAGCAATTCCTTCCCCAGATCCCACCCAGCCCTGCCCTCTGGCAGTGGGAGCCATTCCCTGTGTCCTGTCCCTGCAGGCCTTGTCCCCAGTCCCTCTGCAGCTCTCCTGGAGCCCCTTCAGGCCCTGCCAGGGGCTCTGAGCTCTCCCTGGAGCTTCTCCTCTCCAGGGGAGCGCCCCCAGCTCTCCCAGCCTGGCTCCAGAGGGGAGGGGCTCCAGCCCTTGGAGCATCTTATCCCAGTCCCTTTCCACTCCTTCTTTCCCATTTTTGTACCTGTAAGGGATTTGTGAGGGTTCAGCTGTTAGGCTTTACTTGATTCCACCATCCCTTAATTTCTGTCCAGCATTTTTAGTGTTTCACTGAAAGATTTTAGGTTGGACCCTGCCCTACCCCCCACGCTGGGATCCATCACCCCAAACACTGCTTTTGGGAGAATGGCTAGGAATTTATCACTGATGAAAACTCTGAACTAGGGTGAACTTCAAGTACTTCCAGGGCGACTGGAGAGATGTCAGCAGGGAGTGTTGTGCCTTTAGGGTGCTCCTGCCCTTGGCTGTGTCAGTTTGGTGTCCCCTGTGCCCTGTTCAGGCTGGTGACAAGGCACTGGAAGCTGGGAGCAGCTCTCGGAGTCACACAATCCTCTCCGAGCTCCCTTCCTGCCCCTGCAGGTTCCTCGCCCCAGGTCTGACAGCAGCCAGTGCTTTACAAGTAGTTACCACCTAATTCCCGTCGATTTCGGGTCTTCTGGAGTTCCAGCATCGCTCTGGTCTCTGTTGGCTTTGGGGAAATGTGGGTGAATGTGTGTTTTTAACCATCAGGATCCATCAGGAGCCCCTTGCTCCTGATGGTCCGATGTATAAATTCCCACTTGCCGTGATTAAAAGAAGAGCTGGTGATTAAGAGGAGCAAACAAGAAACGCAGTCTTTCGTCTGTCAGAAACCTCTGCTAAATTGCTTCTCCCCTCAAGCAAGGAAGTAATCAAGTATTGGCTGGAGCTTATTCTTGTCTGTCTTGATAAGGTGGATTTTTTTTATCTGGTGCATCTCAGTTCCCTCAGTCCTGTTCCAGGAGAGGGAATGGGAGCCCCACGTGCTGGGTCAGAGTGGGGGTCACTCACTGCCAGTTTGGGGGTGGGGAGGGCAGAGGGAACAAAATTCATCATTAGAGAAGAGCAGACAGAAAAATATGCCTGAAATAGACCCAAAATGCCACTGGAAGCATCCAAGGCACAGTTGGCTGGAGCTCTGGGCACCCTGGGCCGGTGGGAGGTGTCCCTGCCCATGGCAGGGGTGGCACTGGATGGGCTTGAAGGTCCCTTCCAAGCCAAACCCTCCTGGGATTTTCTGAAAGGAATGAAATTTGAGGAGTCAAGACATGCCAAAGAATTTGAGAGATGATGGTGAACTGTATTTGGTTCCATGTGAAAATAATTGAAATGTGGGAGTGCCAGTGCAGAGAATCACTGCTGAGAATCAGTGCAGGAGAAACAGGACCTGATGTTCCTGTCCTGTGTGGTCCAGGGAGCCGAGCTGGGAATGTTCCCCTGG
>WAAG01055772.1:42008-52308 GCA_013390105.1 Tichodroma muraria | reverse complement strand
CGCCCCCGCCGCTCAGCCCCGCGCCGAGTCTTCCCCCTCTCGGCGGCTCCGCACAGACCACACGCTCTATGCAATGTGCAACGGCGGGGCAGGACGAGGGTCCTCGCGGGCTCCTACCGGGAACGCTGTTACTGTGGCATTGCGGAGCGCCTAAGCCCCGCCGCTCTCTCGCTTGCTTCCTTCCTTTCCCCCGCTCGCCTCTCGCCCGCTCCCGCCGGCTCCGCCGTCGCCCGCAGCTGCCGCCGCTGCGGACTCCAGGCGCAGACCCCCGCCGGGGAGGGCAGGAAGCGCGTCATCACTCCGGGCCGCTCCACCGCCCTCCGCCCGGCCCGCTCTGAGGGACCCGCGGCTCCCACCCCGCGCCCGGAGACCGGCGGGAGCAGAGCCCGCCTCAGCTGAGGGCTGGAAGCTGCCTCTTACCTGGGCCTAAGGGAGAGGCACCTCGCCCGGCCGCAGCCCTCACCCAGGCGGTGAGGTAGCGTCGTTCTTGCTCTGCCCGCCCGGCACCGCGGCGGCCAGGGCACGGCAGTTCCTCAGGGAAAGGAGGAGGAGGAAAGCCGGAGCAGCCCCACGGGGAGGAGAAAGACCCTGCAGGCACCACCACCAGCGGGGGCCGCTGTGGGGGCACGAGGCGCCCGCCCGGCCCCTCAGGCAACGCGCGCGGAGCCCCCAGAGCCGCGGCAGGGACGGGGCCCGAGCGACAGAACCGCGGGGCCGGTCGGCGGGCGTGGAGAGCAGCCCGGACCGCCCGCGGAGCGTGTCGTGCTAAGCGCTTCAAGTCACGGAATCCATTAGCGTGCAAAAGACCACTCAGGTAATCGAGTTCCAGCTTAGGACCGAACACCACCTTGTCAAACAGACCACGGCACTGAGTGATGCCAGAGGTTTCTTCCAACGTCTCTAGAGATGGGGACTCCACTAATTCCCTAGGCAGCCCGTTCCCATCTTTAATCACCTTTCCTGTGAAGAAATTCCTCCCGATGTCCAACCGAAACCTCGGCGTAGTTTAAGACTATGTCCTCTTGTCCTATTACTGGTTGCCTGGGAAAAGAACCCGACCCCCACCTGGCTACAGTCTCCTTTCAGGGAACTGTGGAGAGTGACGAAGTCACACCTGCGCCTCCTCCAGGCTAAACACCCTCAGATGTTCCTCACAGCACCTGTGCTCCAGACCTTACCCCAGCAGTATTGCCCTTCTCTGCACCCATCCCAGCACCTCAATGTCCTCTCTGAATTGAGGGGCCCAGAACGGGACACGGCTCGAGGTGTGGTACCACTAGTGCGCAGCACAGGGGAGGAATCGCATCCCTTGTCCTGCTGGCCACGCCATTCCTGACACAGGCCAGGATCCAGTATCAGAAACAAATGAACTGCTCTAGCAGCAAAGGAGACTCAGGGCTTCCCTCATACAGCTTGTATCATTTGAACAGTTCTAAAACCGTTAGAGTTGTGTAAATGCTTTTAACACCAATATATTGATACAAGTATGAGAAAAGAAATACCTACCCCAGCTTAGGTCCCTTACATGAATTAGTGCCATATGTACTGGGGCCTCTGTAAAACTGCAACAGTTGAAAATCATGCAGTTAAAATAATTTCACCTGATGTAGCTGAAGTACAGTCGTTAGTAAGTATTTTTACTTGTAACCAGCATAAAAGAGCTGCATCAGTATACAGCTAGATTTGCCTTTCAGAGTAATCTTGTTCCAACAAATTAACCTTAAGACACTAAACTCACAATGCATGGTGACACAGTCCAGCACAGTTACACAGCTTGTATCAATACACTTGGTGGGCATGTTTAAGGCAGTCTGTAGATATACAACCCAACCAGATTATTTTGTACACCCACCCTACAGAATTAAAAGCATTGCAATTTTAACATCCCTAATAGTTACCCTGAGCTGTGCCAGCTTTATCAAGCAAGCCAGAAGTGTCTGCTCTGTTAACTAAAATAAAGGCTACGCAAGATTTGCCTTATAACGTGACAATACTTGACAATATTACAAGTTTTACAAATGAGTTATTGTTATCATCGGTTACTAAAGATATATTATACAACCTGTTACTAAAAGAAGCAGTAACTATTTTTTTGTGGTTTAGAGGTACTTTTGCACACGTAAGTTACCTGCGAACAGCCGTAACATTTACATAAAGAACAATTTGTGGTGTTTTGGTTTGTTGGCTTTTTTGTTTGGTTTGGGTTTTTTCCTGGCCTTCTATTACCATGATGATAAGCTTCCAACAATGTGGTTTTCCCTGTGTGGCATACAACTTAAACTTCGCTCTAAAAACTACATAATGATATATTTCATTCTTCCCTTCATGCACTATTTTATCCCATTTCCTGGCTGCAATACTGCTTCAAGAGAAACTTCCTGTACTCTACAACTATACTTGATTGCATTATCTTTTTCTGCCTTCACTTTTAAACCTTTTCCTAACTTATGTATTCTCTCCCATAGTAGCAAAACAATTCCAGTCTCTGTTGCCATTGTCATTTCTGTGTTCTTCTGTTTCCTCTTACCTCACAGGAAGGCTGTTTAAATCTCTGTGCTGCATTGGCCTCCAAATAGCTCCTTGGAAATCTCTGCAAAGAGATTTCAGAAGAATGTCAGTAAAAGTACCCCCCAATCCGAAAGAACAAAATTTCACTACAATGTGGAGTGCAATGTGGAGACCAGGCTCCCCTGTGTCATTTCTGTGTCTTGCTCCTCCCAGTACATCTGTGTGTCTGGACACATTTACTGTCTCCCTTTGTGCCCAGCTAGTGACTTGCTTTGGGGCAAACCAGTGGGTTTTTTCCCCCTCTTTGCATCATAAAAAATAAAGGGTGGTCTGACCACATACCTTCATTATACAGTAAGGATCCTTGATAAAAGCAGTGCAGTAATAAATGAGGTATTCTATTAGTCTGTTGTGAGGATTCAGCTTTTGTTATTTCAGTACTAATTCTAGGCTTTATTTGTATTCAGAGAATATTTTGAAATTGAGGCATTCTATTGGACACCTGACTTCACTTCTTGTAAGGTTGTCTTTTCCTGCTATCCCAGCTATTCTAACGCTGTTTTTCCATCTTCTTATTACCAAACCCCAGAATTTTAAGGGTAAGGGTGTTTTCTCAGAGGAAGTATTACAACAATCTAATGTCCTTCTTCAAAGTGAAGTGGGTCCGGTGTGTTCTCTAGTGGTTTGCCTTTCCCACAGGTCAGAGACAGACATTAAATGATCTCCCGAAAGAGTCGTGAAGCACTTTCACAAACTATCCCTAAATGCTGTCATACTTGTTCACAACCCTTTGTCAATCCTTGTATTGCAACTACTTTTGCATTCTGGCCCTCAAAATGTCCTGTGGATGAGAGCAGCACTGGCTTATTTACTGATGTTTTGGGTGAACCAGTCTGTGTGCAGGGATCTTCAATGAAGTACATTGTAACAATTTTCTCATCTGTCATTTCAAATACATTTTAAATCACTGTCTCAGAACAAGTACATTAAAATGTAGCCTAAATCATACCTAAGCCTGTAAACTAAATTCTGTTTGTGTGACAAGACTACTTTAATAATTTCATTGGATAGCTTAGAAAGATACATTGAAGACATTTTTAAAAGTTACTTTTGTTTGCGTACTGTAGGGTGGCTTCTGGGTTTTCTTTTTGTTTGTTTGTTTTGTTTGGAGTGGTTTTGGTTGTTTTTGTTTTATTTTGGTTTGGTTTTCCCCATTGTTAAAATCCTTGGACTAGGGAATATTGCAAATCCTTGGAATAGGGAATATTTATCTTGGTATAGCTGGTTCTGGTATTCTACCAGGCGTGCTAGGAAGTTTCTTTGGGGGACCCAGCCCAGGTTTGTGGTGCTAATTCAGATAGGTTCTTTTTGTTCTGCTCTCTTAGTTACAATAAACAAGAGGATTGTAATCTAGACTTTATATTATTGAAGTTGTAACTTCATAGTTTGAAATTTTTTCTTTGCTCTGCTTGACACCTATTTAGGTGTTCATAGAAAGATTACTAATTGCTTTGGGGATTTTGTACTCTCCTCTGGGTCGTTATAACTTTATGCTTTTCAAAATCCAGTGCAGCCCTCTCAGTATCTTTTTAGCTTTAATTTGTGAATCCTATTAGCTCTCTAGCTGATTTCTGCTATTCTGATACTGAGCTGATGAATTTCTAATTGGTATTTGTACTTCGGCTTTTAATTTTCTCTTTGAACCCCTTTTTACTAGCTGAGTTTATTGACAATGAAACATATCTTCAGATTGTTCATCATTCTGGTTTCTTTAGACTCTTCCTCAGTACTCCCAGGTATTTTAAACTGCAGTGCTTACTTCTGCTGATTTGGTGTCCTCTTGATATCACAGTACCTGGTATTGTGAGCAGTTCATGGGCTTTATGAAGATTAAATTATCTCTGCTCCCTTGAGGCTTATTGCTCTCCTCTGACTTCATCAGAGTCATAACATCTCCTCCCTGCCCTCCTCGGACAATATCCCAAGACCTCCCTGAGCTGAGAGGCAGTGGCAGCAAAAATCCCCTGTGCTACCGGTGGACAGGGCGTAGGGGAAGGAGGTTGGTTCTGATTTTCTTCCCCGTTGCTCACCCCCACTGGTAGCTGCCAGGTATCCACCAGCAGGTGTAAAATAGCATGTGCCACATCTTGTGTCCAGCACATTCAATGAAGGTCTTGCATGTGAGAGGGAAGTGAATTTGTGGGTGACAATTTTGCTGCTTGCCTGGTGTAAATACTGTCTTCCTTTTTGGCAGCATGCACTTTATTCAATACCATTGCACTTTACAAAAACCACAGCATTACTGTGCTACAGCAACCATGTTCTTAATTTACATGGGCTTCTTTATTCTTGTAGTAATTGGGCCTTTCTGTAAACTTTTCACTGGTCCTGCTAAAGATCCAGTTCTGTAAGGAAGTAGGTCATTACTAAAAGGCATTACCGCATTGCTGAATCTTACTCTTCAGATTTGCACAGTAACTTGCAGAAATTATTTTATTAGAAAAATATTTTCTTTAGATGTCAGTCCTTAGAGAAGGACTAAGTTAAATAACTGAAGAGATCGTGTCCCTCTCATCTTACAGTAGAGGATTACAGAATTCTAGGGAATGCACTGCAGTGTAGCAGTCTTGTCATGATCTAACAATTTTTCGTGGCTCTACTAATTTTAGTTATGATGAAAAGACAGTGCTTTGTCTCTCAAAGCAGGATCAGCTGATCTTATAAAATTCATTTTTTAGCTTTGTGGTTACAAAATACAACATGGAAAAGAAATTGTATTTCTCTTTTATGGGGGGTTATATCTGCAAAAAATCAATCAGCTATTTCTAAATGAGAAAATAAATTTGCAGGGTTGAAATTATTGGTAAGGAACACTCAAGGCCAGGACTACAGAAAACAAAGAGGATATTTTAGTACCTAAACTTCAAGGGAACAGCTACAAGAGAACGAAGAATAGGATTTTAATTCAGATCTAATTTCCACAGGAAATGTCAGTCCTAACAAAGTTAATGGGACACAGGTTTGGTGGTGTGGGAGGAGACTAAGAACCAGAGTAGCATCCCTCACCGTTGGGTCTGACACAGCACCCACAATGGCAGGGTCATAAATGGATCAATGTGTCTGGCTGCCTTTGAGCAGCCAGATTTTCTGATGATTTGTATCATCAGAAAAATTCTGACTCCCTAACAGCAGTGTTCTCTGAAATGCTGTCCCTCAGAAGGCAACCCAAGTTGCCTTTTGGTTATACGTCTCTGTGGCTTCTGATAAACATATTAGCACTTCTGTTTACAGCTGAGCTACATTCTGGTCTGATGAACACTTCCAGGTTTTCAAGAGTGCTGCAAGAAGGATCAGAAAATGAACATGAGGACTGTTGTCCACAAACCCACATCCATCCAAGTGGTAATTCTCAATATGAACAGTAAGTAATACAGAGCCTTTAATAGAAGGTATTCCTGAGTAGTAGTACACATGCTTTGCCAGGTTTGTTTTCAAAACCACCTACTAAATTAGTGTTGTTTTTCAGAAGTCTGACCCTCTCATGTTTTCTTGTCCATATCCAGAACATAAGGTTTGCTGTACAAATTACACATGAACGTATTTTATTGCAGTTTTGAAAACAGAATTCAGCTTCTACACTGCTTGGCTATTACATGGTGTGATCCAAATTGGATGTGACTTGCATGGAATTATGCTGAACTTTTTGCTTTGTCTGAAATTCATATCGTGCAGCAATAATGGGTATTTTTTCAATTGCCTGTATTTTCAGGATGCTGATAAAGCACTGGAACAATGCCAGGTATTTTAGGAAATGCATTGCTGTTTTCCTGGATCACCAGATGTTACAAAACGTTAACTCTGTTTCCGGAATAAAGAGTAATTTTTATTGTATTTCTTTAACTAGGGTGATTCAGTGTTAAACAAAAATCTTTACTGTTAAAATGAGAGATGTTGTTATCACTTTACCTAATACTGCATGTTATCTAAATTATTTGTTTGAAGAAGTGTATCTCTGTTTCCTTTTCCTTCTATAATCTCCTTCAGTGACTGGCAAGGGCTGTGCCTCATTTTTATCAAGTTGTTCTATTGTTCAGAATTATTGATTATTTATGATTTTTAACAAAAAGGTCTTTAAAAACGATGAAACACAGACGTGGACATATTTAAACAAATCCAACGTGTGCATTGTCTGAGTCTGTGTGGTACCAGAGGACAGAGCTATAGTTGACACAGGATTATTTCCTGCTGGAGTTTTGCCAAAGAAAAATTGGCATCATTCGCGCTATTCTTTATTGCGAGTCTCTCTAATGTGTGTGTTTAATAAAACGTGAACATCTGGGCCTAAGCTTCATGTGTACCAGCAGTGTAACTCTTCCAAATCAATTTTTATTTGCAAACCTTTCACTCAAGCAGAACCATCTTGAAGTATCTGCTTTGGGGCCATGTGCTACTTTCGAGCTACTTCAGCGCTACTTGGGTGTGGGTGAGGGTCCGTACTGAGGCAGAGTCCCCAGGCAGGTGCAAAGGAGAGCCCTTAATTGCAAAACCCAGGCCTTTTTAGGCAGCTAGCCCATTGTCAGTTACATAGTTTTAAAGCATAAATAACAAACATAATTCAACCAGTCACCATACACCACGATGTGAACATGCGATGGTTACGTAACTTGCTTTTCTACCCCTAATTCAGCTGAGTCTCTTTCCCACAGTCCTTTTCTACTTAGCTGAAGTAACAGACGTGAGCCATGGTTCTACAAGGCCTTCCTTTTGTAAAGTTTTACTTACTGGTAACACGTGGGGTTTGAGGAGCTGAAGTATTAGATAAGCTTTGTTCCTTCCTCTACTTCCCATCCAGTTGCTGTGTTCTCTTTATGGCCGCACTGGGATTTCCATGGCATGGCCCCAGGCTTCTGCAGGCAGCCAGCGCTGCTGTGATTATTGATCTCCACTGGAGAGCCAAGGAATGAAATCACAGGAAAATGGAGCTGTGTTTTGGGAGGGTTACTTCTGAGATAAGGCATGTGGTAGGCCAGAGTACAGGAAGACATTTGTCATCTGTGTTGTCAGGAAGCTCCTTATGTTGATTCCTCAGTCTGTTTCTTCCTGACTATTTCTGGTGCTTTCCCTTATCCTTGTACCTTGATGCTTAACAACTGGAATGGGTGCTGCAATCAGGTGTAGGGTGAGCACTGAGCTGTGAGCAGGGGCAGGTGGGCTCACATGCACTGCGCAGGCTTGTGATTCTGGCCTTTTACACAGCAAGACAAAAGCCCTGCCAAGGGCTTCTGCTATAGCACTGACTGGCCTTAGTTTAAACCAACTTTTCACACACCTGAAATTCTGGTTGGGTGTCTTTCTAGATGTTTGTATTCCTGTTGGGTGTCTTGTTGTGGTTTTTTTTTAAGTGAACCAAATCCTCAAACCTGCTCAAACGGTAGTAGGAAAAATCTTTTCTTCCTTTTTGTTAAGCGGTGTATGTACATAAAAACATAAGTTTCACGTGGTAGAAATATGCCAGTGNCAATGTTTTGAATAGTCTCGAGCTCTGAAGGGGATTGCAGTATGTGGTTAGAATTTTGCTCCATAAACAAAGCGGTTGCATAGAACTAGACAGTCAGTAACTTGGAGGATAGAAGGAGTTACCGTAAAGAGGGGTAGATTTTTGAGAATCTGTCTTGTACGATAAAGTCTTAGGTCAGTTTATCCAATGCTATCCAAATGGGTGGAGAATGCAACATTGTAAAAACCCGATGAAGTAGATCAGCTTTTACAAAGTCTCTGTGGGAAGCAAAGAGCCACTTCTGCCATTAAGTGGGAGACTATAATTATGCATAATTCATAATTCTGCGTAATGTGTCTTAAGGGTAAGTGTGCAAGTGGAGTCCTTGTCTGGCAGTGCTGAGCAAGCAACCTCTACCTTTGTGCATGTTTTTTGTGCACATTAGGATGGCCTGTATTTAACTGATATCTAGATCTTGTGGCATTCTTGTTTGCAGAGGCATTTTATAGACATTTGTGCTAATGCTGTTATTTCTGCCTCCTGCTCTAATCAGAGCACATCATTTTGTTCAGGCGTATGAAACCAGGTCTATAAGAATAACAAGTAATTAATAATTTCTGACTACGATTGTCAAGTTCATATATAATCAGCTTTTTAGTCATGGGAATAGCAAATTAGATTTTCCCTCAGTAAAATGAAAAATTCATACTCTTCATATGAAATCATGGACAGCACATTAATTAAGATAATATTTCATGTTTATATTTCTATAAAAATAGATCAATACATCCTTTTTGTGTCCTATGAATCCTTATCTTAGACTGTTTTGAAAGTATGCTGCCTTTTCTGTGACTTCATTGATAAATCTCTTGATTGTTATGGTCTTTTGTTGATGTATTAACTCAAGAATAATTGAACAGCCTTTTCAAAATTAAAACAGCAGTTACTAATGAGAACTGTGCTACTTCTGGCATGCCTGAGGTCTGGGGAAACATGAATGCAACAGCCATGACTCTAGATTTTATGCTCAGCTGTGCAACGCCTTTGGACTTTCTGGTTTTAGGGGACATTTTAGCTTTCAGGGTTGGCCTCGTTTATGTTCAGTTGCCCCATTTCCTGCTGGGTGGTGGGAAGTCAAGGATGGCTGGCACTGCTCCTTCTCCCACACTCTGCTTCAAGCACAGGCCCCTTGTATTTCTCTAGGAAGCTGCACTGCCAGCCCTGTGCTGCCATCAACCCCCTTCTCGGGACGTTATTCCCTGAAAGGGGCCATGTCCATTGCTTTTCTGCTGCTTGTAATGCAAATGAGGTGGGGTGCCCTGGAGCAGCTAATGTACCCAGCTATACCACTAGAACAGGGCTAAACATTCCCCAACCTTTTCTTTTTCATTTTTGAGATCTCGTAACAGAAGAGTCTTTAAATCTACTAATTGTAATCAGGGCTTGTGTATTTGGCAGTTTTCCCTTACTCCCTGACCAGCTTTACTATTTCTGCCAAGCCACCCCTTCCTTCCCACAGCTGAATGCTTTGCAAGGCTGGGCCTGAGACAGCTTGTCCCAGCTCTGGAAAGTGGACCCATGGATTTCTTCCCACAGATGTAATGAATTTTACAAAATTATTTGCTCTTCTTGGGTTGTATTTATGACCTCAAGAGCAAGATTCCCTGTTTCAGTGCAGACCTGCATTTCTTCCAGAACGGGTTAGTCTTCATTGTGCTGTATGCTCCTCCTCCTTATCTTGTGGGAAGGGGGAATGAGAGATCTGCAACTTTTGTGTGGATGAATCCCTGATGCTTTACTTGCTGGAATGTATCGCAGATGAACATGCACTATTACACATTTTGTGGTCAACTGCTAGGAAAAAATGTATCGCAAAGCAAGGGAGCAGTACAAGTTCTCTTATGTCACTCTAGCCTCATGCTCATGAAGTGTGTCGAGGGATTTCTTAAGTGTAGTACGTCTTTTTTAATTATGAAGCATGAGCTGAGACCTCGCTGGAACGTGTATCCTAATGGGAACTTGGTGTCATTCTTAGGCTTTACATGCCATTCTGCACCCTGCATTGTACACAGCTGGCTTTAGAGTTTGTATTTTTTTTCAAGTACCCTTGCAAAAATTTGATCATTCAAATAAAGCACAAAACAAGTTCTTTGCCTTTTGAATGCAATAGGTGTCTGTGATCGTCTGTGCAAGTACCTGCCTACCTCATTTACCAAAGAGAAGCAATTAGTAGTGACCTTGGCAGTTTGGGCAGAGGTGTTTTGTTGTTTTTTTTTTCTTTTAACATAATGCCGC